>JANCIO010000596.1:0-13538 GCA_027604855.1 Psilocybe subaeruginosa
ATGAAGAGTTTTAATATGTATGTCATGCAGTGCTCAGTTACTTTTTGTAATGCTGAGTAAGGATATACACTATGTAGAACTGCATATCAACACCAACAAGAGTATAAAACTGTAGAAAGACATGCAGAAAAATAAGCAGACATATCCCAAGGGCAATGGGGACAACAATGATGGGGGAAGGAAAGAGAAAGAAAGAAACAGATTTCCCTCATGTGTCTGTATAGCCCCATGCCGCAAAAAATATTCGGAGTCAACCGAGTGACTACAATCACCATGTGCAATACAATCCATAAAAGAAAAATGTTTGAGCCTGAGGCTATAGCCTCGTGCCACCAATAGAAGTGGAAATAACCGAGCGGCCAAATATGACCAGATTTAAATATAAATATCACGTGAAAACATTAACTAAAGAGGAAACACTTTCAGGCCTTCTATCCCTTTTGATCTCCCAATCAATCAATTTGTCAACATCAGCCAATCAGTGATTATAACACATGCCGCAAAAAAAAATTAATATATTATTATTTATCGTTATCGCATCGTATCGGTCGGTCGGAAGTAAGCAGCTGAAAATGCCACTTTTTTGAGTAACACGTACTTAATGTTACAAGGTCACATCACGTTAATAGATCACGTTATCGAAGATAGAATTTTGTGACAACAGCTGGGGTCCCTGGTTAAAAGAAACGAGTCTATTACTACGTAATAGGACTCGTAACCTATCCCTCTGAACGTACCTATTAAAACCCCTCAATGTTCATTCGAGGCTCGAGCGTACCACTCTGGTCGCTTCACCCAAAATACACTACGTCTGTCACCTACACCAAATACGATAGTACTGTTCTCTCAGTACACAGTGTACGCTCGTTCTTCAGGGGCCTCGCGCAACAACCCGGGACTCCAAGCGCCATGTTTTCTTCATCCTGAGCTTCGTATTTTAAGTATCAGGTACGTAAGTAAATCCATAGTATTTCCTTTCCAAGAATCCTCAAACGTCCTCCGAAGCGGCGCAGCACGACTCCTTAATGTTAAGCTGACTAAATCTACATTCCGTCGCCCTCAAAATAGCTTTTAGAACTGTGTTGTATGGAGATTGGTTGGACATAGTCAAAGCCGCAGTTCCATAACACCAAGCCGTGTTCAAGCCGTGATGTACGTCGTCGTCCCCAAGATCTCCGGGATACGCATCATATTATGCGGCCTCTGTTCCGTGATGGTCGATGCAGATCGCTACCCATTTACTATAAGTGGTGCATGAGGGGGACTTGTAGTATTTTTGGACCACACACGGTAGTAACAGTTTTTGCGTGAAGTATATAAGCGCTTTTCAGAACAAGTAGGGTTTCTTCGTCATCCGGCCTTTCTGTTAACCATGTTCTTGCCTCTCTTTCTGAGCATTGGCGTCTCAGGCGTCTTTGCCACCCCACCAAGTATCTTCGAACGCGCGCTGAACGGGTCCCTACAAACAAATCTACCTGCTCAAGCTGTCGTACGTATCAGTTTCCCTCTTTTAAACAAGCCGCTCACCAAAATTCATCGCGCAAATTAAAATAGCTCGTAGATCCCAAATCATTCGCCGTCCTCGGGCCCAACGGCCCCTTCCGCAACTCCTCCTTTAGCCAACTATTCAACCCAACATCTACCGCACCGCCCTTCTTCCAAATCTTCGACCCCGCATTCCTCGACATCCTAGGCCCAAACGCTAGCTTCAATATCATATCGACCAACAAGAGCGATAGCATCCTCTTCTATTCGCATGAAGCACCGGTGTATCTGCGCGATACGGACGAGCTGTTCTTTGCGGGCCTGGATCTGAGTAAGGATGTAGTAAATAAGATTAGTATGAAGGCTGTTGAGAATGCGCTGGAGGAGACGAGTGGGGCAGTTGTGAATGTTCCTGCGACACCGGTGCGTGCCATTGGATTTAACACCAATCTTTTGTGGATGTTGACAATAAAGTATGACTAGATTACCCTCCCAAGCTCTGTCCAACACGTGAACGGTGGGACAGGACCTCTTGGATCTTCGTTGGTACTAGTAACAGACGGATTCGGATCCCTGCCCCCCTCCGTCGTTCTCGTCAACCCGCAAGCACCCTACAACGCAACCGTCCTCCTAGACAACTTCTACGGCCGCCAATTCAATTCCATGAACGACGTCAAGATACACCCAACGTCCAAAGCGATCTTCTTCACTGACGTCTCGTGAGCCTTACTTACTTCCCTCGAGCTTCGTATCGAGACCTACTAAGAACCGGAAACCTATTAACCATGGTTATACTTTGCCTTTGTCACAGCATCGGAAATATCATCACGATCCGCCCTCCCCCTCTGATGCCTAACCAAGTATACAGACTCGACCCCAACACCCGTGCAGTCCAGGTCGTCGCGACCGACTTCGACCTCTGCAACGGAATCGCCTTCAGTGCAGACGGGAAATACGCATACGTGTACGTCTATCCTTCTCGCTGCCCACAATTCCGGCGTTCTAGCTTACAAACGGCATTTCATTTGCATTTCATAAAATTTAGCACAGACTCAGGTGCCGTCACTTCTATATCGGACGTAGACCAGACACGGCCCGCAACAATGTGCGTTATTACATATACTATACTCTCCATGCCACCTCCCCATTCTCGTTCTCGTTCATAACATAATCTTCCTAATACACAACCCATCCACAGCTACCAATTCGACGTCTCTCCCACCTCCCAAATATTCACCAACAGGCGCATATTCGCATATGCCGACACCGGGGTGCCCGACGGGATCACACTCGACGCCGCAGGCAACGTGTACGCCGGCTGCGGCGACGGCGTGCACATCTGGTCCCCTACCGGCGCACTACTAGGCAAATTCTTCACAGGCGACGTCGTCGCGAATATGCAGTTTGCGGGCGATGGGCGCTTAGTGCTGCTGGGCGGTGCGAATGTGTATATGGCGCGGATAGCGGCTCGGGAGGGGAGCGTGGCGTTTCCCTGAGTTGGCGCTGGTTTGACTCTTTGGTAGATGGATGATTTTTTTCTGGGAGCTATATTATTTATTTTCTGGGCTTCGTACATACGTTAAGATTATTATTGTGGGACCGCCCATGCAATTTGCTGGTGATGGGCGCTTGGTCCTTGTTGGTTGGGAGAATATCTACTTTGCGAAAGCTGCGGCTAACTTGAAGGAGGAGGTCGCGTCTTTCTCTTAATCTCCGACTTCATGAATGGTGCTTTATTTATCATCGATAGCCTGATAGTATAATGCTTATTTTCATAGTCTTTACATTTATCAGTAGTCTCTAAGCACGATTTGTTAACGTGCTAGTTGAGGCGGATCATCCCAAATGGTTAGCGCCGCGAATTCTCACGTATAGACGTCTGTAGAATTTGATAGACCATCTCATGAACATTAGACTGATCTTTTAGCACTATAACGCACTAGCTTCGATCTAACCTTTAGCCCGGACTCCGAATGGTTTCCGCCAGAAGATATATACTATAGCCCATTCACATGCCATCCAAAAATTAAAATGCCACCAATGAGAGTAAGGAAGAAATACACGGCTCTATTCACCACTACTCTCGCGATATACACCCTTGCACACCCTGTCCCAAGAATACAACGAAACGATGTTCTTCAAACGGAGCCACTACTCTCTCTTGAAGGTTTGTTGATATCTAATACTTCTGGTTAGTGATTTAATATGATGCACCTTCTCTATACCCTGAATTGCATAATTTTCCTCCTGCAATAGAGAAAAGATTGGCCCATATCCCAAAATTTCTGGATTCTGATACTAGCTGGCGCATTGAGGGTCTATCTCAAGCACACAATGCGAAACGGAGCTCAGATAACGACCTCGGAACAGAATCAGAGATGACTGACGGCTCTAAAATTAAGTAAGACTCGCTGCAAACTCCTGATATTGATATACATGTTATACATACTATAAGCTTACCTTTTTCCAAACTCTAGGAAAATCTGGAAGGGAGTTGAGCACGCAGCACACGCAGTCACCACTGGTGTCGAACATACTATAGCGGGATTTCTTGGGTTTGTAAAACAATTTGAATTGCCAAGGACTGTAAATTAATGGCAAATCTTCTCATACCAGTCTAGATCGGTAGTATGTCTAAGTAATTGTGGTCCTGATGCAAATTCATTAAGACAGTACGAACTTCGATATAGGGGTATGTCTATAAATAGATTAGTTATATAACCCCACGTTGTTGCCGTCGTCTGCTGTTACCTGTTTACCAAGCAACTTCAACCTCGACTCTTCGTCTATAAACCTCATTCATATCATATCTGGGCCCTTGTGATATGTCTTCAGAAACTATGAGAACTAATGAAGTCCAGATTGTAGACTTTGCACCATTCATCGATGATACATCAACCACCGAACAGAAACAAATGGTCGCAAACGATATTTTACGATCTTTCCAGTCGATCGGCTTCGTCTACCTCATAAATCATGGGCTGGATGCGGAAAAGGCATCGTCAATGTTCGACTGGGTGAGTACATGTCCCTATCAAGATACTAACAATTGATACGCAGGCTCGCAAATGTTTTAGTCTCGTAAATTATTCGACCTGCCTCCGGAAGTCAAGGCATTAGCCCCTCATCCAGTATCTGGCGCACATCATCGAGGTAGGTGCGTTTTCTCGTTCTCCAATAACCGCCAGCTAGTTACAGACGGTTGGTTCTCTTAGGGTACTCGGCTCCAGGAAGGGAGAAAGTGAAACAGTACTCCGAATCCGGATCTGAATCGGACGGTGTTAATGCCACAGAGCTCGCATCTGGGCAAAATGTTTTGGATGTAGTACGCGACATCAAAGAAAGCTTTGAGAGTGGTCGGGAGGATGACGACGAGATGCCCAATATCTGGTTTCCCGACGGCATTTTTCCGGGTTTCAAGGAGGCATGTCTGGACTTTTATTGGGTGCGTTGACTGCCCGCCGTGCCCTTATGTCTGTATTGATTGTGATCAATAAAGGCGTGTTTCGAAACGGAGAAGCTGATACTCAAAGCACTTGCATTAGGGCACAACTTACCCCAAGATTATTTCCTGCCATATCATTCTCAAGCCGACAACCAGCTAAGGCTGCTGCACTATCCGAGGTAAGCACCCTGTGAATACGCTGACTTCTTTCAACCGACAATTTATTTGCCGTATTTGATTGAAAGCATTCCGGCTTCGCTTCTTAAAAACGAGAAAGCATCTCGCATCCCAAGTCACACTGATTTCTGTTCCTTAACAGTAGGTAGCTTTTCCACTCCCTATTTACCGGCGATTTCTTATAGTTTCCTCCCCTGAATTTTGATTTAGATGCTGATGCAAGATAACATAGGCGGACTAGAAGTGGAAGATCCTAATCATGCTGGTGTTTTTATCGTACGCTCTGAAAACATTTCTATTAAGTATTGCGTTTGTTAACTCCGCCGTATTCACCAGCCCGTTCCGCCCGTTCCTGGGTCCATTGTTGTCAATGCGGGAGATTTTCTTATGAGATGTACGTGCTATTCTATTGCTCTCAGAGTTCAGGCTGATGTTGCGCCCAGGGTCAAATAACACAATCAAAAGCACCGTGCATCGCGTACGCATCCCGCCATCTTTAGTGGATGGGAGTTCGAGTAACGCCGATACCATACCCTCAAGATATTCGATTCCATATGTAAGTTTATTGTTTCTACTTCCCTTAGTTCTTAGAGGCTCCTTCTAAAAATCAGTATCATCTCTAAACTTGATTCCTGGACTGTGCGATTTACTAATGCATCCAACTATTTGCTCTGAATATATAGTTCTGCGGAGCGGTAAGCCCTTCGAATGTTAAGCGATCGTCAGAGTGATGCTAACAGCATGGCTATGATTATCGGTGATTGCTACAGGATTCGTCCACCATTATCGATTGCATCCCTGGAACTTGGTCTACAGAGCGGCCCAAACTCTATTCGCCTATATCAGTGAGTAAAATGGAATATTTAAATAATGAGAATTAAGGTGCTCACCAACTCTTGGGTTCCATTCGCTATACAGGCCAGAGAGTACGTGATGGAAAGATTGGCCGCCAATTATTAATTATTGGGATTTCTCACCTATCACCCGCTGTCTAGCCTACATAGTCATAGCGCGAGGATTTCAAGCCTGTACGATAAAAATCTTTCCAGTACCAAATCAATCGGCCATAGGCGCCTAGGCTTTCTTGTCGTTTGTAATTCGCACATCAACCCTGTGTGCTTCCAAAGAGGCCGTTGCCTGTACATTACATCATGCATCACGAATGACTGATGTCCGACATGCCCAACGCTAAAATAGGGTGATCGTTTGACTGTCGAACGTTGAACGTTGAATTACGCGTCTGAAATGTTCGAGTCGTCAGGGATGTCAACTAGTACAAGCAGCGCATTGGCTACAGCTCTGAGTGACTAAAACTCCGATGTCATCATACCGAGGCAACGGGGCACTAGTCTTATGCAGAAGACGAATGTTAGACGTGCTCCGACTGAGGCTGCATTGTGAAACGTCCGCCAGTAGTTCTCAATCCAACTAGCTAACATCTACATGGCATTTGGAGTCTAGAAGTTTTATTTTCCGCTTTAGCCTCTATGGTGTCTTCTTGGTAGAGGATCAAGAGTGGAAGCCTCTCTAGCTCCCGACTATAAAAATCACCAATGAACGTCTTTCGAACTTCAATCCCTCGGAGCGTTCACCACATCGCAAACGCAAATCATGAGCATTTTCCATCGCCTTTCGTCCACTGTCGCCTTTGTTCTTGCGCTACTTATCACGATCTCTTCCGCAAGTCCGTTGCGGCAAACTTCGGAATCCATAACTCCGCGAGCACCAGAACATCGCATAAGCGATTGGGACGACCCCTTATTCGCTCAAGACCAATCAAACTCTGACGAGATTATGTATGTTTAGTTTGCTCCTGGACCATCTATACATTGTAGCTGAGATATGATCTCTTAAACCCAGAGAAAACTTGTCCGAACGATCAGAAACTTTCTAGTAAGTCAACCCAAGCGCGATTCAACCCTCGATAGCAACACTCATCACTAGTTGGGAATAGCCCACAAGTGTGGGTTGTAAATCACAAAGTATAGCACTACGTAATGCGTCTGCGTTCCTCATTCTTTCAGACAAACTCCATATATTGCTTCTCCGTAACCCGCCCATGGACATTAGCAACGTTTTTTATTCTGCCAGCAAGAATTCCATTCTGTGATGACCGTGTTTTCGCCGTTTTACCATCTTACTAGGAGATAAGATTCAATCAAACCAGCGCCAAGTATCCAAGACTCCAGAATAAATTTCTCGGAGAAATGTTGTCTTCCGACAAATTCACAAGTTTACGAACAAAAATGCACAGCCTATTGCAAGAGTTACTTTAATGGTCATAGCTTACTCCGAGTGGCGGTTATCGGCAATTTGGTTCTTCCAAAAGAGTGCACTCACAACTCGCTAGTCTAGGTTAATGAGAATGTTGATCAGTAGATACAGCAATGACCCATTACTTATTATCACTAACTCCTTCAATCCATCGACCTAACGAGACCAAATGATACAACACGGAATCAAAGTCATTACCAAGGCGCTTAAGCTAAATTAGAAGATTGATTACCACTTTTTGCTCCATATATCATATCTGACAATTGGCTAGTTCAAAAGATCCGTTATCAATGTCTCCTAGAAGGACGCTGGCAGGATTTCACAATGCATTCTTAGAAATATTTTATATCCATGAGAAAACCCGATTTCGAATAAATAGCTAACAATTTTAAGCCCAGAAATTCATTCCCTCCATAAACATCCTTCCTATTCTGACACTTCAAAGGATGCCTATACCCAGTTTTCTAGCTAAAAGCGTGTTTGTGACCATTGTAATCGTAAAGATTGTGGGGGTCGCTGCACAGACGTCAGGCGGCAGTACCATCTCTACCCCTAAGCAATCCGTTGTGAGTTCAATGTCGCCCGTGCGAGCAACCATTTTTTAATCATTTAATTTGCTTTAGACGGTAGATCCCAGATCATTCGCTGTTCTAGGCCCCAATGGTCGCTTCCGAAACTCATCCACCGAAGTGTTTAATCCAACCTCGACTGAGCCGCCATTTTTTCAGATCTTCGACTCCGGATTTCTAAACATTATCGGTTCTAATCCCACATTCAACATCGTCTCTACCAACACCTCCGTTCTTTCTTTTGCGCGTGAGGCACCGGTATATGTTCCGGAGACGGACGAGCTTTTCTTTACAGGCTTCGATCCAACCCAGAATGTCGTGAGCAAAATCAGTCTGGCCGACATTGAAACGGCACTTAGAGGCTCGAACACGACGACGGTGAACGTTCCAGTAACACCGGTGTGTATACTCTCCCTACGCATCCAAATATGACTCGTTCTTACTCCCTAATAAATTTCCCTTCGTGATTTATATAGTTGTCTCTGCCTCCTTCGGTTCAGATTGCCAATGGCGGAACGGGACCTTACAGGTCTTCGATCGTATTTGCGACATTCGGAACTCAGAATTCTCCAGCATCAGTTGTCCTAGTCAACCCAAAGCCCCCTTATAACGCAACGGTGTTGCTGGATAACTTCTTTGGTCGCCAATTTAGCTCCATCAACGACATCAAAATACACCCGACTTCTGGAGCACTGTTTTTCACAGACCCCTCGTATGTTATCCAATGATTTATATTAATGTTCTGACTGACCTACGTCTCCCAGAGTTGGAAACATGGTGGGGCTTCGACCTCCGCCTGTTTTGACCAATCAGGTGTATAGGTTTGACCCCGCAACGGGTGCGGTCCGAGTGGTAGCTACCGACTTCCAGCAACCTAACGGCATAGCCTTCTCTCAAGATGGGAAAACTGCATATGTGTATATAGATATCCCCTTATTGCATGTGTACTTTGCACTGAATTCAAATATAGGACAGATACCGGCGCCTTTTTAAACTTAGTTGCTTTGGATCCAACCAAAGCTGCGACAATGTAGGCTTCATCTTCCTTCATAATAAGCAGACTCACCCCTGACTACATCATATTTTATGACCTAACAGTTATAAATATGACATCAACCAGAGGAGCCAGGTTTTCCTAAACAGGCGCGTGTTTGCATACGCAGACACAGGCATTCCAGATGGCATAAACCTTGATGCGGCCGGAAATGTGTATTCAGGCTGCGGAGACGGCGTGAATGTCTGGTCTCCAGATGGTGTACTCCTCGGTAAATTCTTCACAGGAGTCACTGTGGCCAATATGGCCTTTGCAGGTGATGGGCGCTTGTTACTTCTTGGTGGGGCCAATCTCTACTTGGCCAAAATATCTGCGAAGGCTGGCAAAGTATCTTTCCCATGAAGAGAGAGCGATTACAGACGAGCCATAATTTATTTATAATTAGGACACTATTATAAACCCAACGTGAAGCTGTGATGTACCCGTAGTTGCTTAGCGCTTAGCGCTGAGCGTCCATTTCTTTCTTTTTTAGTCGGACCTGAATAAAGTGATTAGCATTTGGAAGACGCCGGTAATGATTGTTCTGCCGTGTTTGAAACTTATGAAGGGGGCTAACTGCGCGGCAATTGGATTGCTTGTACATCGCCATTTCCGTTTTCCTTCAACCAAGCCTTTCGCTCGGAGTGTATGGGTTCATGTCAGACAAGCCGTTCAGTATTGTACGAGCCGAAGAAGGTTGTTTCCCATCCCAAGTGCGTATCTAATCATGAAGCTTTTAGAGCTGTCCTAACTGTCCAATAAACATCGTTCCGTCAATTTTTGTACCAGGCTCTATCTTTAGTCAACGAATTTACATGAATGAATAATCAAATAAACAATCCAGCTACATTTCGTGAGGGAAAGGAGAACATACAGCTCTCCCCGTCTTTTGAATGGATATCAAGGAGGATATGGCGATGTTACAAATCCCCCATGAGCTCAGGTCCATTTACGTCCTTGCTAATAAATCACGTATTGCAGTATCGCAATCGGATGATATTTTATCCTTCCCAACGACAAACGGTGGTTTTAACAGTTAGACGGCACAGAGCGGCCTGAGTGTAATGACGTACCCATGGTATACTGGCGGTGAGACTGCGGGACGTAGCATAGATTAAAATGAATTCAAATAGGAATACCTGTGTCCGGGAAATGTCAATCGTGAGATAGACAAACTATTTTGATCCCTTCTGATAGTCTTTCAGTCAGCGGAGTATCCTAGTACCTTTTGCTCTTCAGTAAACGCTATACTCTCTCGCCTTCGTTTCAAGTCGAGGGCAACAAATGTTCCTAACACATCGAGCTTCAGAAATATATATTGTAACGGTAAAGAGGTTAATGATATTAATGGGATTATAGTCATGGCAGAAATGTCGATTTACTGACTAGGTCGTTGGTCTTACATGAGAAAAGGGGTGCTGCAGTCTGAACTAGGAGCTCACCTGGTTCTTTGATGACATAGCTATTATCCATGGGAGAAACTAGAATTTATATCTGCTGCTAGACTCGTATATAATAACAGCGCGATGGATAGCTGCCAGACATTGTCCCTGCTTTGCATAATGCGGTTGACTGGTCCTGGCTTCATCAATGCCGGTGCATTTATAAGCTCACTGGGTGTCCTCGCCCAGAATAGTGTTCCATCTGGTTCGGTGGTACGTCTCCAAAAAGGCTGTTAGTAGAGTTGCCTTGAAAGAACCGTCCGTAGTTCATCGACCCCAGATCATTCACTGTCTTAGGGGCTACTGGCAATTTCCGAAATTCATCTTCCACACAGTTTTTCAACCCCACAGCATTCGAACCTCCTTTTTTCCAAATTTTTGATCCTGCCTTTCTCAACATTATTGGCCCAAATCCCACATTCAATGTCATATCTTCCAATGACACCGTTCCATTGTTTGCACACGAAGCCCCGGTCTATGTTCAAGAAACGGATGAACTATTCTTCGTTGGTTTCGACCCAACGCAGAATGTGGTGAACAAAATCAATATGACTGCCGTGGAGAGGGCGCTGCAGGAGGCGGAAGGTACTAATGTTACTGCAGTCAATGTACCAGCGACACCGGTCCGTCTACTGTGACCTCAGAACATTGCTATATCCTCATTTATTGTAGATAAATGTTCCCCCCTCCGTTCATCAGATTAACGGCGGAACTGGCCCAATTGGATCATCTCTGCTGTTTGTGACCAATGGCATGGGACTTCTTCCGCCGTCTGTCGTACTTGTCAATTCCAGAGCTCCCTTCAATGCGACAGTTCTTCTGGATAACTTCTTCGGGAGACAGTTTAACTCCCTGGATGACGTTAAAGTTCACCCAACCTCAAAGGCTATCTTCTTCACTGATGTTTCGTGAGCAGTCTAACAATTAAAACTTGTGTGTTCCTTGACTAACTTTTGGCATGGAAGATTCGGGTCCATACTTCAAATTCGTCCGCCACCCCTCCTTCCCAATCAAGTGTACAGATTCGATATGGCTACTGGTGTGGTCCGAGTTGTTGCCACAGACTTTCAGGAATGCAATGGGATAGCGTTTAGCCACGATGGAACAGTGGTCTATGTGTACGCCCACGTGTTCAACTTAAAAATTTTCTCTCGCTGATGCAAACCCAATCATTAGGACAGATACAGGCGCCTTCACTGGCCTCAGTACCACGGACCAAACAAGAACCGCTACAATGTGGGTAATCAACTATTCCCGTCAAACCTTCCAAACCTTAAACCCCAATTACGACGATTTTAAATAGATACAAGTTCGACGTAGATCCAAAATCTCAGGTGTTCACAAACAGACGGGTTTTTGCATACGCAGATACCGGCATTCCTGACGGAATAGAACTTGACGCAGCTGGAAATGTATATGCTGGATGTGGGGACGGCGTAAATGTCTGGTCCTCTGAGGGTGTACTGCTGGGGAAATTCTTTACGGGGGTTACTGTTGCCAACATGGCCTTTGCAGGCGATGGGCGTCTCGTCCTTCTAGGTGGTGCGAATATATACCTGGCGAAGATTGCGGCTAAAGCGAGTAAACTCGCGTTTGCTTGACGTTGTAGATATATCCTACTGACTGTCACAGTTTGTCAGAGGTTCAACTCGCCAACCTTTTTAATAATTTCCAAAGTGCGCAATTGTCTATGCAAACTCCTTTCGATAAGTGCACCCTGTGGATAGGTACATTTCCAGATCCCAGAAACAAAATAAAGTACGGAACAAACTTTCACTCCCGCATGCGAATGAGGTCTTTACACGGCCCCCCATTTTTTGGTCGGACTCCGGTCGGACTCTGCTGGACTTTCTATATTCAGAATGAAGATTTTTCTGGTCTAGGACTGCTGAAAATTTCCGGTGAGATTCCGGTGAATGTCTGACTGGACTACAAGTCCAATGGACTGTCCGGGTGGACTGTCCACTGGAATAATGCCAAACCAGCAGTCAAAGTCCACTGGAAATGACCGGACAGGACCAACAGAAGTCCAATGGAAGTCCATCGGAATCCCACCGGACATGACCATTGGAATTCCAGCAGACAAGTCCAACAGAATTCCAATGGAAGTCCAACGGACAGCAAGCAGAGGGTTGTTCATATTAGTATTAATAAAAAAGAAAATCCCAATAGAAAAATAGAACTTGGATTAATTAAAGAGATATCACACATAGAACACAGTAGAGAGTATAGAGTCAATAGACTGATATATTTTTCTGAGTGTATATGGCCCTTATCAACAGAATTCTGTATTTTGTTCAGTCTGTGGGGTGAGTGGTCCGATGCAGCATGTTCAAAGTCATGTGACTCAAACATTTGTGAACCCGCAGCACGGATTCATTTCTTCCCACCCTTCATCTTTTCTCCCCACCACCCACCTTGCCCCTTCCCCCCATCTTCATGTAGGTGGCTGCTGTGAACAGCCACCCCCCTGTCAGCCAACCTGACAAGGACCACAACAGTGACAACTACAACACAGATGCATACAGGGCAACAACAACGGCAACAACCAGGACCAGGACAACTGCAACAAAGACTGCAACCAGGTCTGTGGTGCCAACTGTGACGAGAACAAGGAAGACAACCGCAAGGGCAAGAGCAACAAGGATAGGGCCGACCACAATGAGGATGAGGAAGATGACCACGAGGACCATGAGGACGACTGCTACAAGGACCACAAGGGCAAGGACAACCGTGATGAGGACTGCAAGGGCAAGGACAACTGCAATGAGGACTGCAAGGGCAAGAACAACCGCAATGAGGACTGCAAGGGCAAGAACAACTGCAATGAGGACTGCAAGGGCAAGAACAACTGTGATGAGGACTGCAAGGGCAAGGACAACCGCAATGAGGACTGCAAGGAAAAGGGCAAGGGCAAGGGCAAGGGCAAGCAGGACGACGACACAGCCAATGACCAAAACACCACCAATGTACCCTCCTGCTCCCCTTTCTTAGTCTTTCTTTCTTTCTTTTTTTATATTTTTACTTCTTTTTGTGTGTAGATAATAATGTAGTATATAGTTTTCAATATATTATATTACATTGTTACATGAATTAAAGATAAGATTGAAGTA
>JANCIO010000597.1:0-13513 GCA_027604855.1 Psilocybe subaeruginosa
ATATATAGCCTCAAAATGATCGACTTGCCTGATATAGGCCACAATGTAATATATGGTTTTGTCGGTTTTGCCGATGTTGGGGCATTATTTCTGCGTGATGACCTTCATACAGTGTATAATGGCTACATATCACAATACCACATCTAGTCCTTTCGGATTAACTCAAATCCCATCATTGGAACCATATGCACCTGCTTAAACTTAACCTCACATGCCACCCTTAAGCATCTCATCTCGATAACCAAGTCTTCTCCATCGTCCGGGCATCCAAACTCTACCGTGGTCGAATTCGGCTTTGCGCTCATATCCAGTGTTCCCAGAAGCTCCCCTCGAATTGGGCGCGTGTTCCACGATAATTCATTGAAGTTAATGTCCTTGACAGTTGGTGAAGCCGTATCTGCGAGGATTTTAGGAGAAATGATCGACCACACCTCAATTTCGGAAATGTCGCCTTTGGTATGAAGATCGTTGGTGCGAGCACTGAGGCTGGGAGGAGCCGTCCATGTTAGGGCGCAATTAATTGAATTGGATCTGGATGTCGGTACCCCAAAGCGAAAGATTGAAGAATCCTGTCAGAATTACCATGAGAATTATGCCAGGTAATAGCGCGAAATACAAGATACCTCGACGGATATGAAAACCTGAACACCATCTCCGTAGACCGCATTCTTCAGCTTTTGGCTCAATCGAGTAATATTCGAAGGCCAGGAGCGAGACCAGGTTGGGTGATGTGGAATGACCTTGGACGCTCTGTCTAAACCGATACCTTGTGTAGGATAGGGAAGCATGTTCAGCTCGGGTTGCGTGAGTGATGCATTTTTGTATTTGGGAAGTGTAAACGGAAGGAGAGCGCCATTGAGAATGCTGAGAGATACCAAGAGAAGAGAGGCATAAAATATCGGGCGAGATATTATCAAAGGATTATGGGATTGAAGGGAGCCTTCCGTCGTTTGGTACTTGTATTGGGCCGACGAAGAAACTCCATCTTCACTTGAGTCGTCGTATGTGCTTGGGTTGAGCAGAAGATATTCTGGCTGGGGCATCCGGTCATACATTGTCGCCTATGGTAGTGAAGATCATGGATTAAGTTAATTGAATTGGGTCACATCTAATGTAAGAGGCGTGTCATCGGAGATCTGACTCCTCCTACTCGTACAATTTGGCATTATTACTAGCCCAATTACGAATACAGTGGTGTAAAAATGAATGCCGAACACAGCGGTGTACTGACTGCGCCATTTGCGGCACGAACAGTATCCAAGTTTATTCTTATATCAACGTATAGTGTTACGAAATGGAGGTCAATAATAGACTTAAGAAGGGTCAACAGTCCCGATTGACTTATCATCGTCACCCTCCTAGTCTATCCCATGATTTTGTACTATCTCGCCTGGCTATATCCCATGATTGCTACAGCTGCTCATGCGGGATTTCATGTCCAGTATCCATGGGCAACTCGAGCAATCCCTGAACAAGAGCGCGCTGGTTTACTAGGGTACCAGCCATTCTGCGGCAAGTCTTAACGCACAATGGTCTTTACTATTTGAGTCTAACTTGAATTGGGTTTAGGGGATATCATTCGTAACCCTCAATCTTTTGCTGGCTACTCCAAAACATTTCTGTCGTTCTCAGGTCATGCTGGCGATTTAGGTTAGTGGATGGCACAATTATGTAGCACACTTATTTCTAACGTACTTGCCATGAGATAGTCTCTGTGCGGTACACCACAAATCGCGTGCCCAAAAATAGGGAAGAATTCAATGTTAAAATCGTCACCCAAGTTCCGATTACACCTTCAGGTCAACTCTGTATTGATATAGAGATGCCGACACCTGTGACAAATCCACAATACGGTGTCCTCCTATTCGAGGCTGAGAATCCAACGGATGGAAAGTTAACCTGGTTTGTATGTTTGAAATCTACTCCGCGTTCTGTAAAATTAGTACTGACGCCACTTAGTGCACTGATGTGAAGGTTAAAGATATCGAGGCTAGGGGGGAGGACCATCCTGCCATGTGTGCACGAAATAACGAGACGTTAATTCCAATGCCAGATGAGTTCCTGTAGTACACTTTCTATATATATCTTTCCATTGCGACCCGTTTGGAAATTGTGAAAACCAGATATTCGGATTAGAACTTACGACACGGGGGTTGAAACAGTGTAAAATGTTGCATGATTACCTTCTGTATTTCATGTAGTACGTTCGTGATTAAAATCATTGCCACAATCTGCACGCTTCTTGTGATCAAATTTAGCGCCGATGAAGCTGGGATCCAATTCACATACGTAGCGTAGTAGTAAGAGCCCCAAACACGGATCTTCGAGTTCAATTTCCGTGAATATTGGTATATTACGTGCAAACAGCTCTTCTAGAGAGTTCCACGCTGATGGAGAATCGGACGTTCGATCTTCTATGGTAGTTACTCCATTGCATTTAATTACTCTGCCACAATGATAGGGGACCTAGCTGAGAGACAGTGGTTAAAGATTAAGGACTACTACTATAAATACGAGACCACCGAGATTCATTGTTAACCCTCACCAAGAAAACACGAACTCACTCCAAGATGCTTTTCAACTCTAACCGCCTACTTATGTGCGTTGCATGCGCAGTGTTCACCGTAAATGCGCTTCCCGCGCAGCTTACTGAAGGTGGAGTCAGTTAATTCATCTGTATAGCGGTAGTATACCTGTTGGCTAATGCATTAAAAATCAGGTTCTCGCGAAGCGTGTTGCCCATGTCTATGGTGTAGACGAAGATGAGGCCCTCAGCAGGCGTGTAGCACACGTCTACGGTGTAGACGAGGACGAGGTCAGAATATCAAAATGTTACTTTGCTAGCTGCTTAACAATATTATATGCACTGGCAGGCCCTCACCAAACGCGTTGCTCACGTCTACGGGGTGGACGCGGATGAGGTTTGTATGCACTATTTTATTATATACATCCGAATCCAACGCTCTTTGACAGGATCTCACGAAGCGCGTTGCTCATGTCTATGGTGTGGACGCGGACGAGGTTGGAAAGGTTTTCCTCGACCAAATAATTATCTAATGCGAAATACTGTTAGGATCTCACCAAACGAGTTGCTCACGTCTATGGTGTGGATGCGGATGAGGTGAATAGATTAATTCTATATTCTCAAATGGTCATGGCATCTAACACTGGCGCCAGGCTCTTACCAAGCGTGTTGCACACGTCTACGGTGTTGACGCAGACGAGGTCAGAGATTTATGTCATCACATAGTCATTCAATATCCAATTCCTCCTCTGTAGGCACTCACCAAACGCGTTGCTCACGTTTATGGCGTGGACGCCGACGAGGTAATTAAAGTCTAGAAGACTGCCTTACACCAAGAAGCTAACCATCAAATGATGACTATCAGGCACTGAGCAAGCGTGTTGCACACGTCTATGGGGTGGACGCAGATGAGGTGATAATTCTTTCCTTAACTGAGTATCCATTCACATCCAGCTAATTGACCTTGACAGGACCTCACAAAGCGTGTTGCTCACGTCTATGGCGTGGACTCCGATGAGGTTAGTTGGGATATCCTCCTTGGCTTTATCAAGGAAAGATTAAAGAGACATCGATTACTTACCATGTAACGATGACAGGATCTCACAAAACGCGTTGCGCACGTCTATGGAGTGGACGCTGACGAGGTTAGACTATTCTGCTCCGCGCAAATTCTAATCCTTCCCAAATAAAATACACCACTGACATCAGATATGTCCTTTGTTATATAGGAGTTGACCAAACGCGTTGCCCACGTATACGGCGTAGACGCAGATGAGGTTCGAACTTACTTTCCCTTCGACTGAGCAACTAGAGTACAAGCTTCTAACCTAACTGAATTCAACAGACTCTTACGAAGCGCGTCGCTCACGTCTACGGAGTCGACGCTGACGAGGTTAGCCTCATGTTCACAGCTCGATTAAAGTTAAAATCTCACTATCTTTTGTACTTCCCTATGTAGGACCTGACTAAGCGTGTTGCTCACGTCTATGGTGTAGATGCCGACGAGGTTAGACATCTAATATTTGATCAGGACCTAATAGTTGTCAACTTGGTCTTATTTTTCAAATCTCATTACAGGCTCTAACAAAGCGCGTGGCACATGTCTACGGCGTCGATGAAGACGAGGTGAGATCGTCTGCAGCACTAAAGATTCTAATTCAATGATGTAATTAAACCTCATTTTACAGACTCTTGCAAAGCGTCAATCTTGAAGATGTTGTGTTAGACGGACCCGTGGCCACTGTTATAGGGATAGTTACTTCGTGTAGTGCCCTTTAAATTGGCCAATTTAGTGTGGTAGTTATCAGTGGAGCAGCAATAAGATGAAAGCAATTTTCAAGATGAGGATGGAGTCCATTCGGAGACTGCTCAATATGAGTCAAATCCCTGGCGGTCGAAATTTTTTGGAACTTAGCAACTTAAATGTCGAGCATGAACAATAGTTGTTGTTAAAAATTACCATGACTTCTACTTACCTGCAGCTTGTCGTCGACGGCCAGATTAAGACCTTTATTGAGCACTCCTGAGCTCAATGGTATTGTCTTGTGTTCAACTTTGAATTTCTTTATATTGAATTTCTCATTATGACCAGCATTATTTCAGGAAGATAGCTCGTGTTCACAGGTAGGTATTTGTATAGTATGTTTAAGGGAAAACTTAACTTCCCATGTGAATTGATGCATTAGCGTCTACGGTCAATGGTGACATTTGCACTACGGCCCCTCAGACTTCCTTGTTGGGACTCGAAGTGCAAATTGGATATGCGTGTGATTGTTGGTTCAACCGTGTAGTTGGAGTTTGTGAGAGCAATTCTTGCCACAAGAACCGTGGAAGCCATTCCCTAACTGTGAGTTAGAAGGTCACGATCATCATACAAAGAAAACTTTAATACGTACTGGTACAACAATCAGCACTGCATCCACAAAATATCCAGCTTGATACAAGGGAGATCCCACTAGGTTAAACGATGGAATGACAGCAAATACGGCGTCCAAGAGGAGAACGAATGAGTACACTGCGGCTGACTCAATCACTAATACCATAATATGTTTGAATAGTCTTTTCGAAGGTTGACCATTCAAACGAGCAACAGAATATATTCTGTACCCGATAAGCAACGATGTAGTCACTGTGGTGGCCAGCGACACAAATACCAGAGCGCTTGTAAGGCTATTGAATAGGGCGGCACTCGTATTGGCCCCACTGGTTAAACGATGAGATAACCCTTCTAAGATTGTGGCTGTAACAAAGAGGCCTGCGAAAAACACTATCAGCTTGATAATGTGATGCTTGATTCGTAAGAGTTACCGAATTCCGCAAGTAAGAGTATCAGTAAGACTGAAACTACTCGGAACGATCGACCCCAGACGTGGTAGCATCTCCATATCTATCGACACACCGATGAGAATGATGCGATAATCAATAATATCTACCAACCAGTAGTCCATCGGATGCAACGAACGAGGCATAGAATGGAACGTTGGCAAATACCCACAGCCATTTCGGGCCTCCTTCCACTGTAGAGAGAAAAATAGACTCTCGTGTGTCTCCATTAGTCACGACATCTAAATCAATGGAGTACCACTGTACAACAAATTGCACGAAGCAAAGGAGGTACAGCACTGAAATAGCCGAAAGGACGATGCGGCGATTCGCATGTGTGGCTTTATTGGAAGCTGCAGGGCGCGTTTTTGCATTGTTATTCCAAATAGAAGAAGAAAGCTCACAGTAAATGAACAATGTTCCAGCATATACCAAGGTATATATGCCTGACGTACGTGAATATGCTGTACTGATCAACCGGCGAGGAAACTTACCCATCAAATAATTCAAAAGCATTGACGAATTGAGATTGCTGCTGATCTCCGCCTGTTGGAAATTTGTAGAGAATGGCTGGTCTGATGTAGACATCAGGGAGATGTTGGAAAAACGCTTACTTCACAGACTCGTTATATGCCAGTTAACATGAGATGCACGGTTTCAAGAAATTATGGCATGACTTGCTAATAGAGCATTTTGCCTGCCTCCATATGATACTACTCTGAGTAAGTATACCGCGACATAAGCTCGATCGGCCAGCATCAGAAATAAATACTCTACACATCACCACGGCGACATCAAGGTATTGGGATGGTCAACCATAATGAGACTTACAGTGAGCAACTGTCATATGCACAAAGTAGGCTTGCACAATCAGGTACGCAATGGGATCTAGGCGATGAAATCTCGATCACCATGTCATCGGTCCCGATGTTCTTTTACTCAGGCACAACAGGTACAAAACATATTGGAGCTATAGTGGATACGAAGAACATGCGTCAACGACGCAGAAAAGGCTGAAGGAGTCGCCCGCAAGCATAAGACAAGGACTTAGGTGAGGTCATCAGGATGATGGTTGATAGGCACAATCCTAAACTCTCTAGTACATCCCGCACTTTGCCGAACAGGGAAGGAATTCGTCGCAAGGAGGCTACAGGTGAGGCGACTTAAACGTCGCGAGCGGTGTGCATTGAAATTTGGAATACGAGTTTCATAACATGGATATGAGATCCTGCCCATTTCGTATATGGGGGAGACCACCAGAAAAAGTGCGGCATTGCGACATTGTGAAACAGACGAATTGTAAATTGCACGATATCGGATATGGTGATTTGAAGCGTCAACAGTTGGCTACGGCGTGAGCTTAAAGAGTAGAAGTTATATGCCAGAGGAACGTACGACTACTCACGGAGCCGGATCCAAAATGATAGATCTGAGGTGAGTAGAAAGACCACTCACACGATTGTGAGTGATGCAATAATTCGGCGGCTTTCTGACCAGCATAGAGGGAAAAGATGTACGTCGCGTGTTCAACGTCTAGCAGTAGAGTTAAATCGGAATTTGAATGTTGAACGTTGAGTTGTGCTACTCCGACGCCTATCCTCCTCCTGCATGTCGTTGCCACCAGATTGCTACACTCACAGACAGACAAAAATGTCAGTTGTTGATTATCAAATTCTACAAATAGCCAATTGGAAGCGATCGAGAAAGTTAAGTTGCCGAGTCTTCAACGAACCCATTCCGTGCGTCTGCAGTTTCTGGCGTCCACGGCCACGTCCACGGCCACGTCCACGTCTACGTTAAAACAACCACATCTGTGTTCGCATTGAACAGTAATCGTAACCCACTATGCCTGTGCTATTGGAAACTGTGTCATCTCCATCCGCATCTACGTCTGCTTCCACAACCATCTCCCCACTCGCCACCTCTCCCCTAACCAGCTCTCCATTAAACCAAGACAGAGAATATTACGCCTCCCTCCCGATAAACACCGCGCAGAACGTGACGCCCGCCTCGCCAGTGGACGCGCAGCCGACGATTGGCCTCATCGGGATGGGTGCGATGGGCCGGATGTACGCGAAGCATTTGGGGGATGCCGGGTGGTCGAAGTGAGTTTGCGCTTTCTTTTCTTCTGGGTCTTGGATGGGTGGTGTCGGGTGGTCAGGTGCTTGGGGCATGGAGGACATCCGCGTTCACTTCGCTTGTCTTTCAGAGCTGCGCGTGCTCGGATCGGGTCGGTGGCTGGCTGACTGACTGGCTATGCTGGCGATGATACGTTTCATGACGGTCATGCTGATCGAAACTCGGGCTGGTCTTTTCGCTAGGATTAACGTGTGCGATATCCCGGAAAAATACGAGCAGCTGAAGGCAGACTATGCAGGTGCGTTCCACACGAGTCGCAGCCCTGTATTTTGTTCCACTGTTCTATCGACTAACGCTGGACTGCTGCTAGGCAACCCTAATATTCATGTTATGCAGGACGGACACGCTGTAGCTCGCTCGTCTGACTTTATCGTGTACTCTGTCGAAGCGGAGTTCATCGAAAAGGTCGTCGCTCAATATGGACCATGTGCGTTGTTCTCTTTATATTTCATATCTCGACTACTAACAGAAGCATCTACGTACAGCGACGAAGGTGAACGCGATCGTAGCCGGACAAACATCGGTCAAAGCGCCAGAGAAGCAGGCGTTCGAGAAGCATCTGCCGCGGGATGTTCATATCGTGTCGTGTCATTCGCTGCATGGGCCGACTGTCAGCCCACTGGGCCAGCCTCTGGTGAGTTTGTGCGCGCGATCGTGATCATGATCCGTCCCGTCCCTGTCTGCCTTGCCTGCTTCTATTCTTTCACATCTCACCCTACGACGTCGCCATCATTGCCATTTCTGTAGCGTACTAATCCCACAACCCGGCGCAGATCCTTATCCAACACCGCGGCTCGAACGCCGCGCTCTCCCTCGTCGAGAACATCCTGCGCCCGCTCCGCTCACGCCACGTGCACCTCTCCTACGACGAACACGATCTCGTCACCGCAAACACCCAAGCCGTGACGCACGCCGCGTTCCTGAGCATGGGCACCGCATGGGCCGCGGCGCAGTCCTATCCCTGGGAGCAGGGGCTCTACGTTGGCGGCATCGAGACAGCGAAAGTGAATTTGACGCTCAGGATTTATGCGAACGCGTGGCATGTGTATGCAGGGCTTGCGATTCTGAACCCTGCGGCGAGAATGCAGATCGAGCGGTATGCGACGAGCGCGACGGAGCTGTTCAAGATGATGTTGGAGGGGGGCAATGGCGGGGATGAGGCCAAGCGGCGGTTTAGAGAACGGGTTGAGTGGGCTAGGGATATGGTGTTTGGGGGTGTGGCCACGGACGGCTCGGAAGGGAGTGGTGGGAGGAGGAGACGCCCGATCTTGTTGAGCGAGGACGTGCTGGACCGGTTCAGCCTCGGCAAGACGCCCGCGCTGCGCGACAAGAAGGATCTACCACCACCTTCTCCCGTAGATCCATCCTCGCCTACGGAGTCGCAGCGCCCGCCGTCCAAATACCGCCCGAACTCGCACCTCTCGCTGCTCGCCATGGTCGACTGCTGGGCGCACCTCTACATCAACCCATACACACACCTCTCGCTCGCCGCGACGCCGCTCTTCCGGCTCTTCCTTGGTGTGGCCGAGCACCTCTTCCTCTCGCCCACGAACCTCCTCTCGGCGTCCATCCACTCCGCGCTGTATGACACGTGGCATCGTTCGGATGATCTGGAGTTCGTATGCGCGGCGCGGGGGTGGAGCCAGTGTGTGAGCTTTGGGAGCTTCGAAGTGTATAGGAGGCGGTTTGAGGAGACGAGGGGCTTTTTTGAGGGCAGGTTTGAGGAGGTTGGGAGGGTGGGGGCGGAGATGATCAAGGCGGTTATGGAGAGTGAGATTAAGAGGGAGGAGGAGGAGGGGATTGCGTGAGGGAGCGGTGTGTTTTGTTTTCATTCATTGGCGGTGGGCTTAATACAAACTTCAAGAATATCTAAAGCGGTACGATACCTATGCACGATAGCTTTAAATTCCACCACTGTAATTGCTAGAGTGCCAATGGGTGATGTGAAAAACGGGAGATTACCTTTTGTTACAAAATCGAACCCTGTGCAGTGTGTACATTAAAGTTAATTAAGGTATAGCGATGTACTAAGTACAAATAGATCCATCCAGATGAAATACTCTATCACATCTACTATGTATTGGTAAATCCTCCATCCGATCCAGAAGTGGCCTTCGACACTGTCCAATCGATGGTAATTGCGAACCCGGCCGGAATCGTGCCCTGCCTGTGCATCTAACAAATAGTTGCTTACTGTCTTCGAAACAGGGATCGTAGTATCATGCACATATAATTTTGTGGATCTTTCTTTCTTTGAGGCGTACACAACCGATGGTAATCGGTGTATCCAGAAGCTGTATGCCCCCCAAACCAAGTGACATAAACAGCTACAGATCTACAACAGGAATTAATACAATCGATGACAAGAGATCGAGCCTGTAGAGCGAGGATAGGAAAATGTGGCCCCCTGAAATTCGTGGTAGATTCTAGTGGGATCCGGGAAATTGAGGATATCCGACAGGTGGGATTGCCAGTGAGAGCAGTGACTAAATTTCTGCTCGAATCTCAAAGCTCCAGAGCTCCAAGAGTTATTCGTATATTGAAGAGATTCTGAGCAAGATACGATCCTATATCTGCATTCACGACATAATGGTAACCACCAGAGGCTAGTCTCGCTATCAGACCATCCAAATATACCCAGATTTCGCAGGTACGGCTTTGGGGTCAGCATAATATCAATTCTGTCCTTTCAATAAGCTCTTGTTGAATGAGGTTCTGGACCCGTTTACACTCCAAGATACGCCCGCAATGATAAGAAGGATTTACTCCCGACATCTCCTATAGATACGTCGTCACCGAGTCAGAATCACAGCGCCCGACTTCGATGTACAGCTCTATGCAATTACAAATGTTGTGTTACAAAATGAACCCTGTGGTATGTAAATTATTTAATCGAACATTGTAATTACAAATGTTGTGTTACAAAGACGAACCGTGTGGTATTTAGTCGAACACTACTTGTTTCTTCTACCCCATTATATTTCTCTTGTACGCCCGCACGCTAACATCCTCCCAATATAAACCCTTATCCGCCCGCACGCTCCAACTATACGTGTCCGTGGGCCCGCACACCTAGGCTTTGCACTCCCCTGTATCCCCTCGCTCTTGTTCTCAGAAACGATAGACTCATTGAGATGAAACACTCTGTCTGTCTGGATAGGATCCAAGTCTGAGGTCTCGGGCGCATCAACGCTGGACTGTTGCAATGTCCAGTCGATGATAATGTTAAACTCTGCAGGAATCGAGCCTGTGCATCGCAACAAATAATTCCTGACTGCTTCAAACAGAGATCGCAACCTAAAGCGCACATTGCTTTTCGGTCTTCCTAGAAAGAAGGTTAGATTTGGATTAATGATCATACTCACCACCTTGTTCGAGTAGCCGGCCGTGGATAAAACGAACGTCAAGGCATCCCAAATGAGTGTCCATGGTCGGCTGACATATAACATGTAGTCCAGCTCGAGACGGATCAGTTAGAAACTGCGTCACTATCGCTAGATATTGTTGGTCGATTCTGAGCGCCCCCTGGAATTGGTGATCACAGTGAAGGTCATCCCATCAAAAAAATCCGCTGTGAAGAAGGAGATTGGAGCAGAAAGAACACGATCAGATGCCGATGACGACGATGGTAGTGCCATAGGTGTCTCGAGCCTGAAATCTCTGACCACGCGTTCGAGATTCATGCCGACACAGGTGGCAGCCCAAAAAGCTAGACCAGGGGACATGGGAACTAATGCCAGGTCCTCACGCATTTGTTGATCCCAGATTTTTCGATGGTGGAGATAGAGCTCTTCGGGGGCACGGAAAGACTTTATAGGGATCAGTAGGAATAATAAAGATATGTTATCCTCAACGACTGACCGACACTTGCAGAAAATGCAAAAATTTTGCGAGAGCCTCGGTAAACTTGAAGCTAAGACGCGCATTCCTGAGAAAATTAGACTTGCGCAAATTCTTATTAGTCCAGAGTTGGACATAGAAAATGTCGAAAATTTCCTCCCGAAGAGTCACATTGTCATGCAGAGGGCCTGACTGTTCAAGATGACTGACCAGCCACCCGTACGCATAGTACAATTCCCAGTGGAGATCGGCCGAAAACTGAGTATTGTCTCCGGTAGAAACTAGATGATGTTCGCGATGAGCCAAGGTACACTGCTCTCTAGGAGAGTCATACCATAGTCTTACCTGTACTCCAAAGCATGTTGACATGCGTTACACAAAGACGGGCAACTTCCTCGTGCATTCTACAACGGTTGATAAAAAAATGACGAGACCGCGTTGAGTTAAAGAGGAAGTCACTGAAGGACGCGTGCAAAAATTTGACGGGTGCCTTTTCATTTGAGACATCCACAACCGACGGTAGGTCAATGAGGAGAAGCTGAACAACGCCTGGGTCCAATAACATGAACTGCTCCAGCTTTTCAACACTCAAAGTTCGCACGGGGTGATTGATCTTGTTCATCACAAGATAAACCCCTAGCACTCGCAGTGTTGCTTCGATATCTCCCACACCGGATAGGATATTACTATATAGTGCGTCGAGCTGGGCGTATGGCCTATCGTTGTTGGCCGGAAGCAGGCCTTGAATGACTTTGAGGCGATCGAGAGGGTTGTGCTGTGTGGAAGACAGATATCGAACTACCGTGGCTGCATAAATAAACTGGCCAGATGATTTTGCGACCAGTACGGCGATATCTTCGTCAGATGGCCACGAATCCGGAAGATGAGATCGCATAATATGTTTCTCCCTGATGTTGCGAAACGAGTCCATCAAGTAAAGTTTTATGTCCTCGTCTGGCTGATATGTGTCGTCAAGCGCAAAACGGAAAGTTAGACTGTTAAGGGAGGCATCACAAAATGGGATGGTCAGATGATGTTCTGGTCGGCTAGCAATAAGATACTTGAAGGGGAGAATCGCGCGATGACGCTGAAGTGTATTCGAGATAGTATTTAGAATTGTGTTCTGGACGTCCGAGTCTTTGCATTCGTCTAAGCCATCGATGATGATTAGATAGGGGAAAGATTTCTCAAACGTGAAGAGACCGGTGCCGGATAACTGAAGAAGAGTGTCGAGGATCAGGGTTTGGAATTGTGTTTCGAAATTGAGCTCGAAGATAGCCGGATCATTGTCGATAGCTGCTTGGATTATTGGGCGAGAGTCAGATATGCGTAACCACACCTGATACGCCAATGTTGCTACTAACGCCTTATCATTGTTCCGCCTTGGATCTGACCTAGAGAAGAAGAAGCTGGCCAATAAGCCATTTATTGTTGCGCATGGTTCGGCAAACGTCTGGGCAATGGCCGATTTTCCTGCACCTGCTGGACCATATAGCCATAGAACAAACATGTCCAATCCGACCTCCCCAATATACCAATCCATGAGCTGTTGAAGAACAGCTGTACGGGTGTTTGGGTGGCACTTGGGCGGGTCAAAACGTTTGCCCGAGTTATGAAACGCCCCAAGAGAGGCAGCCTCCATCAACCGTTCTATTGCTGTGATCATGAAAGGCATAGTGAGCATCTTCGGAGACTAGGATGTGCGCTACGTACCACTTTTCCCGGTGTTCTGGATACTGACCAGTGATACACCATGATGGTGATCCGTAAATGTCCCTCCAGATATTAGCATATTGTTTGTATTTTTGAACATTGTGTGGGAAATACGAGCGAAGACGATTTGGGTGTATTGCCAAGTTCGTGGGGAGTAAGAGAGGATGACAGCCAAAAGACAACTTTACGACTAGAGTAGTTGAACGGGGTATTACCAAGGTGTGGTACAACCACCACGCTCACGTTGTTCTGATACTATGGCTGTGCCTTCACAGCTTGTTGGCCCATCACAGCCGCTGTTATTAAAGACGGGGATAAGTAACTGATACTGATGGTAGAGAACGAACAGACACCTGTAGTGGCTATGATGATATATCAACCCCAGGCAGTTTGCTACGGGGTCTGATACATCGTGGTGGCAATTTTGCTAACTTCCTAAGATGATGTATCAGCTGGCTAGATCAGTGCTGGGCA
>JANCIO010000598.1:0-13512 GCA_027604855.1 Psilocybe subaeruginosa
GTAACCACATAATTACTACTGTAAGTCTCTTGAAAGTACATATGTTTAGATATTTAAGAGCATCACTTGGTGAGGTCTGTGCAAGGCTGTGCAGGTCCGTGAAACAGGTGCACAGACGTGGCACGGACGCCACGGCCTTTTCTCTTTGCCCTAAATGTTGTACACATCAGTGGCCTTCCTAGCATAGTATCTTCTAACCGTTGGTGCCCTACGCGAGGTCAGATACAGACTCGATGAGGCTCTGCACCAGTGCGATTGGTAATGAACAGCATAGACAAGGTAAGCATTCTTAGATCATTCCAACGCACATGCATATGTAATACGACACAGAAAATCAGTACAGTGTTGCCCTACACACACTCTCGTGGTACTTCATCACTAAATTGGCATCCCTGGTCTGCTTATAATAAATTTCCGGATGCTCACACTCGCAGTCCCTGACCCCCATATCCGAATAACCAACAATTAACCCAATATTCCGAATCCATCCAATGACTCAGACATCTCCAGATGCTATAGAAGCTTCCGCTACACTGTATGGAGAAAGCAATCATGGAGATACAAGGTTATCCTATCTCTTCATTTAATGCTGCAGCTCAAACTTGAATGCAACATTAGTTGAACAGGAGGACCATAATTCCGCAACCGCCTTCATGGACTTACCTCTACAATGGTTTCTCAGAATCGACGAGAATGACAGGTCACCCATACAATTGATCAACGAGAGGTGTGCATGCGCATTTGAGGGATGTGGATTATGGAGATCATATTTTAGCCCTGCAGTTCTATGGACGAAGACAGGCATAAGTGTAAGAAACATATGGGCTGCAGTACGGTGATCATTGTAAGCCAACCATCCCAAAGGCAAAATGTAGAAACTGGTCAAGGGGACTAGAGTATCCCGTTCCTCTTGGGGAAGATACCATCATCCATAAGTACTGTAATAATTTGAAACATAATCAAGCGGCTAGTCTGTACCCCAAACACACAGATGAACCAACAGAGTTCGCACACAAAAATCTCTAGCAAGACTTGAAGGCATAGCATCGTGCCATGGAAAGACATGCGAGGAGACATCGCTGCAGAACCAGCTGGGGATGGTCAGAGGGATGGTCAGACAGAGGGCTTTTTAATCGAGGATATGGATGAGAACTGCGAAGGATATTGAACGGCAGACATATATGGGATCCTCTGGAGGCTGCACCTGCACGAGCAAGCGATGAACTCGGACTCAGTTTCCTCTGTCATATACTATCCCTATCTCACTCCATCATCAATAAACCAGGATCACTCAGGCATGCTGACCTGGCAACTGATCTTCCGGTCTCTGATAAATCAAATTCGTCCTATCCATGCCAGGCTTTGTGTCAGAAAGATCCCTCATCACTTCCAGCCTTCTTAACACCCCTTCCAACTGCAATGCTTGTCCTTCCTCCTTCGAATGTCACAAAAGGCTGGTTGGATTTGGCGTGTCTCGATTTCCAAAGTTGAGCCCGCAGGGCTTCGATGAAAAGCTGGGCAGGCTGCCCACCCGGGCAGACACGGAGGCCGATAACATGGGGAACTATGGAGGTGGAAGTGAAAAAAAGTGGATATGAGTATGCGAGTGGATGAAGTAGGTCTGGGTACAGAAATGATAGTGCCCTATTTCCCACCCCCTAGGACCCTCTGCAGCTCACGCTCAAACCCACCATCTCCGCTTCCGGCACCCTCCCTCTCCCCAATTATCCCCCTCACCATCCAGGCCTCATTGCCTCCCACTCTTTCATCCCACCTCCATCCTTGCTCACTTCATTCTTCAAGTACCAGACGATGCTGCTCTGCATGTCTGCAAGCCAGGTCTGCAGGACTTGAACGAGTGATACAGGATAGGGGCTCTAGCTGTGGAGGTGGAAGCAGAGGCGTGCGGGACGGGGCGGGAGCAGGATACTGTAGGCAGGAGTGGAAGAGGTGGGTGTGAGTGCGAGTGCGAGTGCGAGTGTAGAGGATGACATGCAAGTAGATGAAAGAGATGCTAGGGGCTCTGACATAGGCAGAGGAGACGACATCGACGCCATTTATGAAGTAAATGACGGCATAGTTAAACGTCCCTGAAGAGGGACAGGAACAAACGGAAGGCGGAGATGCTTACCTGTGATAGATGGAGACAGGTCCAGGAGGCGTAAAACGAGGCTACACACGTAACAAAGTTGGTATATGCACTGCAACATCACTTAAAGATAAGAATAAAACGCACCAGAACTCTTCCGAATATACAATAAATCTCACTTATTACATTCATCAAACTATCCAACTCTCTGCTGTCGCGCATTCCTCTGCACCACCTTCCCTCTTTGCAGCCTGCTCAGAATGATCTCAAAGCTCAAGCTTGTCTGGAAAGACGAAGGTGGGTGAATGACTACCCCCTCAGTGCTTCTGAGACTTTGCAGGCACTGGTTTCAACTCATCCACCTCGCCTCTGAAGCGACAAAAACCTGACCGACCATTGGTGATGTTAAACATGCGATCTAAGGGGGAGTAAGCGAAAGCTGAGAGGAGAATCAAAGAACGAAAGAGTCATATCTCAATATGATTCAGGCCCCGCTTGAATTTGAGACTTAAGGTACAAAAGCCAGGTGCATAAAGGGTTTTAAATTCTCCTCTCCAGGCGCTAATTTTCATCGCCATATACACAGGATAAAACGTGAAAGATTAAATATAGATCAAATATCAATATCATGATTCGGCTTCCACAGGTCTCAGCACCGTGACTCTTCTGTGTTTAAGAGATGTAGTGATTATGTGATAAAATTTGCATTTGTTCAAAAGCTGTATTATAAACTGGGACGAGAATGTAAAAATTCGACTTCTACGGTTATCTAGAATTATTCTTTTATCGAAATTTGTTTCATTCCAGAAGAAATCCCCTTGGCTACTGTATCTCTAGCCTGAAGATTGTTCCAAACTTGCATAAGATTTTTGAGATATGCCTTCGAAGTCGAGCAGTTATTAAATGGTGTTGTTTAATATTGCGAAATGAACCTACCTCAAACTCTGATTGCTCGTCGCCCTTGAATTCGCTGGCAAGGTACACCAACTCATCGGGCGTTACAGTTGTATGATCAACAACAGAAATGCAGAGAATATATGCTAGGACGTTCCTGTGGGTTGATATGACCCCTTCGTTTTGGAAGTTGTACCTGCATTGATAATTCACTACAGGTGTAGTGGAAGTAATGAGAGAACTTACTTGTATGTCATCATATCTACCCGAATTATCGCATTGCTAAGTGAGTTGTATTAATTCTGTATCTTAAGAGAGACAGTAAATATCGCACTGACTGCTTGATGCATACAAAAAAACGTTCATCATAGCTTTCGCCTGCAGATGTATCTCCTAAGATGACATTTAAACCTGTCTTTACAACAGCCTGAATATGTGTGTTAATCATTGTTGACGTTTCTAGCTCATTTTTATCTGTGCGGCTCACTTTAAATCCATCCAGAACACCCTTTGTACCGGTATCCGTGGCACCAAAAAAGGCATCCACAGCTTCTGTTACACCAGGAGCTCCTTTTTCACCGGCGTCTACGCGAACAGAGCGTTCGAATCGCAGAGCTCGCTTTCCTGGGACGCTCATTTTTGCAGTGGCTGAGAGAAATAAACGTCAGCTGCATTCTATCATTGTGAAAAATATGCTCACATTCGTTGTCCAAAAACATACGATTCAGCTTCTCGTGGAAAGTGTCCAGTCGAGCATCTGCCAGCTTCATCATCAACTCTAGCTGTTCTTTCTTCACCTTCTCCTTCTCGTCTCCCTTGTCAATTTGTTTGACCATGTCGCTGACAACGTTTCCCATATTTCGCAATAGATTAATGGTCTCAACAGAGAAGGGAGAATTGCAAAGGAACTTGGAGAATTACCAGTAAATTACTGGACTTTAAATAGTATTTTGCGTCGGAGAGGCACAATGTCACCGCTTACATGTTTGTGAACACATCATTTCCAAACAATGTTATTCATAGGCGCTGAATCTTTTCTCCGAGTCCGGCATTGGTAAATATCCGAATATTCCATTCGTCAGCTCGTGCGTTAGGGAGAAGTGTTGAATGAAATTTATTGAAAGTCGTGCGTGCGAGATTAGTTAGCCGTCCATTGGTGCTGTCATTCTAGGCCTGATACTTTGAAAATGATGAAAGACAATGTCAATGGATGACACAGAAGGACGTGAGTATGCTGCGCCTCAAACCATCATTTATGCTTGTAGGACGACAGAACAGAACGTAAGAGACGAGATGTATTATGGGGCGGAGCTGATATGAGCCCGACGGCTCATCACGGCAAAACTAAAAATAGAACGCTCCGCCTGAAGCTCGACAATAGTGTTTGCATTTATGTTATGCTTATATACACCTCATTGATCTCCATACGTAGATAGATATTCTACTTCTTGTCAGTAACATGCTTCCCCTTTTATCCAGAATACAAGTTATGCTTTATACCTCTGGTAACAAGGGGGCGGTCCAAGAGCTCGAGAGTCGATGTATTAGGCGCCCGTATACTTTATACAACCTCTTCGAGAGATCATTTGAACCATTTCCCCCAGCCATAATAGTGTCGCCTTTAAATTGTCACCAGTTTTGTATCCTGTTTACAATAATGTTCTCTTGACACATTGATTCTGAAGCGTGACTGATATGTACCTTAGACGTTAGCCTTCGCAAATGAACCAGACTGTACGTGTTATTGTTTCTGAACAAGAGATATTTCAACCCTTGTTACCAAAATTTAGGAAAGTTCTAATGAGGATGAATGCTTGCATTTCCTCAACCCCATATATATGAAGAAAGTTATGTCAAAACACGATGCGCTAGCTGACGGTGCGTGTAAGTACTGACACCTGGGATTGTAGGATTGTCCTACTCAGGCATGCCAGGAACTATCATGTATACCGGAATATTTCTGATCCCGGAATCCAAAATATGTACCTCTTACTTGAAATAACTACATTCTATTTGCGTAACGGACCAGAGAAAGTAAGACAGGCATATCTACCATTCTGATGGCGTACATAGCTCCTGTCCGCGAGGAAAGGTTCATTGACTGAGACAAATTCTGAAACAAATAATTTCTTGGCATATCAAGGCTATAGATTATGGCGACGGCTTCTTGGTGCCCCCATCCACTATCCAACTTAACAAGCCATGGATTCTTCCCTACTACGAATTCCGTACGAGACGCGAAGGCTCACGAGACCATGCTACAGCAAATCAACGACGCAATCTTGGCACACAATGCTGATGTCCAAGCGGGAAAATACCGGGGGTGACCTAACTTCTAGTTAAATGAACCACCACTTGCCCCTTGGCGTATCGTGGACCACGATCGCCTCCCCATGCCCACTTCCCACTACCCCATCGTAGTATTTGATCGAATAGACGTCAATTATTAATATAAGTGCGGTGGTCTCATTTGAATGTCTCCCACCTTCAGCGCTAGGTCCGTGGTCCGATCTAAACGCATGTTCTTGTAGAACAACACCAGACGCCTAATACTCAACACCTTGTAACCCCCGGAGCACTTCTTTTGGCACAGATACAGCGACTATATCCTATGAATTCCGATTATCATCCCCTTTGTATCTGGATCAACTCAACATTTGACAACATACCAATCTCGGTACGTCCCTCGCTGCATTTCCTTTGCAATTAACGTCAATATGACCGACGTATAGACTGGCCACTCCTCATGTCCTGCTTATGAATAAAATATTCAACGATAAACGGAAAGTGTAGGGATCTACCTTTCTCATAACATGTCCTTCGTGAAGCATCACTGAATCTACGATTGCGGCTTGGGGTTTTTTGACTTGTTTTCGAAAGGTGGATACCTATTGTCACGCTAGTCTAGTTCTCGGAACAGCGATATTTCAACCATAATCGTGGTTTGACGAGCTCTCCCAGAGTGCCATGTATCTCGTACTTTAAAATCTCATAGAGGATGGTCCGTGAAGCTGATAAACTTTCCGTTTCGTGGACTGCTTCAAGCAACGAACCGATATTTGTCCGAATACCGATGCAGAGTTCATTCCCGTCGGTTAAATCCAACAAAACGATCTAGAAGAATCAGTAAATATCACCCTTGACAACAGCATAGTTCCAACTTAAGCAATGCTTTCAGTTTCGATCCTTAGACCTATGCCAATAAACTCATGACTTCCGATCACCTGTTGAACAGTAATAACCCCTCAAGTTCTTGCTTGCTGCTGAGTTCGACAACTTCGTTGTTGTTTCCCCATGAGCGTTAACCTTATACAGTCCAAGAATATCACTTACACATCAACAGGTGTGGTAATTAGCATAATAAAGATCAGTTTGTAATGCCTTCCTTCTGTTTCAAGATCGGCTTTCCTCACAAGCTCGTTATAGTAGGTTAAGCGAGAGAGTGGACGAAAGGATTAACATGGGCAAGACACCTATAGGAGACTTTCGATTGAAATGCATAAATGGCCGCGTGAGTAAGGAGGGAGAAGAAGGGAAACAAGTTGAAAATTATAACTGTGGCGACGAAGAAAAAACTTGGAGAAGAAAACTCAATGCCTCTAAAGAACGAAATGAACATAATAATCGCCGCATCGCGCGTGGCACCCTGTAAATTGAACTTGAATTAGCGACCTGACCAGATTAGTCAGCAGTAAAAACCAAAAGCAGGGCATACTCATTTGAGAAATCCCATACGCAACTTTAATGGAAAGATGGGTGTATGGGTGTATCAGTAACAGGGTATTCTGTGGTGATACTCTGATAAGAGTGTCCTCGTGAAGAAAGCACCATACAAAGTACAAATGCATGTTGGACTAAATGGACACAATTTTGACGGACTACAGACGCCTATGTCTTGTTGAGAATTTTATTGACATCTCAGAACAAGCTGTACACATGGAAGTGACACATGTAGAATCTAGATCAAGACAGGAACAAATGACTTGAGTAGAAAATGGCTATCATTCACGAATGGTTGGCAGATATAAATGGCGGCAAGACAATCCTTCCAGCATACACCCCTACGGAATAGGCCAGTCAGTTTACCCCTGTCCTAAGCACATCCTCGCACCCATTCACCAATAGATTAACATCCTCGTCTGCCCTGCCTATAACGCATTTCTGGGGCCTGATACTCACAGTTCCTGATCCTCACCCATGTCCGAGTCACCGACAAGGGATCCATCCAGCCAGCCACACTGAAATTTCTAGACTGCTATGGTGTTCACAAGTCCGTCCTACGTCGTCAGTGGACACTGCAACAATAGTGTCACAAAAATAGCTGCGCAAAAAGACCATGGCAAAAGCGTGATCACGATTCGCCATGTGCCGTTGATGATCATTGATGATTGGTGTCTTGCATACTGAATAAAGCATGAGAGCTTAGAAATGTCATGAGAGCCCTGATTTTTCTTGATAGCGTCATGGAGGTTTTGCATAGGGGCAGATATGAAGTCGTGGTGGATCGGATTGTCATTCCGTTATGGATCTGCATTAGATCTCGTGACCGCGAAGCGTCAATACTGCGCAATTTCAATCTCTTGAAGATTTTGACGGCTGCAATGCAGTTTAAGATTTATTATAAAAGTTATTGACATAGTTGGCATGCATATAGCGTCTAGGTAACATAAACAAACAGAATTGTATAAGGCGGAGAATGAGGCGGTAAGAGCATTCCGTGTGAGTATCTGTGGCAGTACATCCACGTCTTCTATCAGCAGTGATATTTTCTTGGGACTGAAGCCGGACTCCAATCTCATCCAGGTTACAGATACCCTACTCTTTGCCAACATGATGGGTGCAGCCCTCTCCGAAATTGCTCAGCGACTCGATAACAAGGTTCATCTCCACGTAAGCAAGGCGATCCAAGCATATGCTCATTCAATTTGGCTGATTATATCACTAGAGAATATATCTTTTGCCAGGAGGGAAACTTCTTGTTGCTTCAGATTTAGCTCATTATTATCGACTATTCATCAGTTCCAGAAACCTTACACTTCCCAGGCCCTCCCTAGTACTTATTCCCCGAAATATGGCGTATAAATGGCCACTGCCGTATTATTCCAACTATTTCGGTAACAGGGTTTTCGTCGGGTACGAACATATAATTGTGATCGACCGTCTTGGCGAGGCTTCAGTTTTCGGCTATCCCCCTCCATTCACCGCCTGCGAGAAGCCAACTATTGCATATTGCAAGTCTCGTTTGTCTAGACGTCTCGCAGGCCCGGACCCATTGTTGGATGAGGAATCCGGTCGGGTTGTTTATTGCATTGATCAGACTGCAGAAGAGAGTGCAGCTGGTATGGAGTTCGCTGTGGTAGACTTTGCCATGATTTGTAAGCAATAAAATTTGTTTCATTTTGTTGTTTGGAACTTGAGGTTGAGGGAAATAGCCCCACTACGGAGGTCAGGGATACAACGGATATCTATAGATTTAGGAGCCTGTAGTATGTGGTCTCACATATCGCATGCAGGGGTTGGGGATGACGATCCTCATTCTTTGTATGTACTGTAATATACGAACACCATGTTTCGTGTTGAAATTCTCAATCATTGCCGGGATTGACATTGAGGGTCTCACAAAGCTCTCGGTTTTTTCTGCCGAGTTGATGGAGGAGGATAGGATAATGGGCTATACGAAAGTTTTTCACATCGACCACGTGAATGAACACAGTGGAGCTTGACACGAAATCCGATATGTTGCAATTTCGTTATGTAAGCCCATGCGTTATCTGAATCTGTTCTCCTCTCAAGGCAGTCTCGGGGTGACGTCTTTCGTATATGCGCTTCATTCTGCATCTAACCTACATCTCTCCATGTACCAGTAATCGTATACGGAAAATATGAGTAACACACGTCCACAGTCATGCTGATCAGCACTCTCTTCACCGAGCTCAAGGGGATTGACGATAAGATCACCATGACGGAAATTCACGAATCACCTGTTCGAGACCCGCGTCTGTTGTGGTATTGGTAGCATGGAGGTGCGCTTCTTTTCTTTATCCATGTCATCCGGCCATTCTTTACCATCAACCTCACCCTTCCGTTCTCTGGCAACACACACTAACCTTCTCCCTCTCTTTTTCAGGCAGCACTCACACCCTCCCGCGGACTACCCCTTCCTACGCAAGCTCAGCATGCCATCCAGTCTAGTATCTTACAGGCCAAGGACAAGGATTGTGCGACCGAGTGCTCGCATTTCTTCGGAGGCGTTTGAGAAACTGTATACTATGGCATTGAGGTAGTACGAGACGAGGGAGAATGTCATGGTGCTGGGGGCGTTGAAGTGGATACTATTGTGTGAACTTTGGATTGAATTCGGTGGGTGCCACTTTAGTTTCGTTTCTTTCGTTTCTATTCTCTATTCCCTCTCCGCTGTTGTATTTCACGCAATGGGCAACCGATGAATCGCATCGTGCTCGCTGTCCTCGTTTCTCTTCGTACTCGTTTTCTCAAGCTATGAATATATTCTTGTGTCGAGTCTATAGCTGACATACTATTCCCTACTGTCTTTTCTCTACCTTCCATCGTCATGTCGCGTTAAGTCACTTCGCTAGCATCCCTCAAAATGCCTTGGTCTTAAAGCCCCCCCAGTGGCAGCCGCTCCTCTTGATACCTCAACGCCAACGACTACCACCGGCACCGACACCGACCACTGCCAATACTCCCTTGTCAAGGTAACATCTCATATATGCATTTCATTCTACATCTAAGTCATGTTATTTGAAGATGAGCGATATCCTATACAGGTAACAGAAGCTCCACCCGCTTGTTCGCATTGCTCGATATTCGCCCCATCGAGCTCAAGTCCAGAGTGGAACGACAAATTAGAGAATCTCTTCCGTGACGGAGCAATCTATAATGTACGCCACTCACACTTTTACACTTTACTCCCCTTGTGCTGGCCCCTATCACACCCTTCCATAGGACAGCACTTCCCCCACCCTTACACGCGATGCTCGCCATGACCTCACCCTCGCTTGTAGAGCAACGCGTACCATGCGATCACCCCTCTCCCTTTCCGAAACGAAGTTGAAAACAAAGGCGAAGTCTTCCATGCGATGTGGCCAACGCTGTGTGCCGTGCGGGCTGCGCACCGTCTGGCGGGGTCCTTGCGCGTAAGGCGCTGTCCGTCCTGAGCCACAAATTTCAGCTCAACAACTTCACGGTGATGTGCTACCACAATATCATCGACTGCACGCATGTCCCCACGGCAGGGCCAAGGATATAATGTAATGAGGAGCAGGGTGAAGGTAATACGATGGCTAAGGATGAGGAGATGAGATGCTGACGGGGTATTTGGAGCGAGTATGACCGACCAGGTGTTGTACGCATGAGGTATGTGAGATTTTTCTGTTCTTTTTTTCTCTTTCAATGCTGAGTATAGGGCTCCGATCGTACACCCCCTCCTCTCCAAACCCATCCGAACCCCCCCGGACTACCAAGGCGGCATCAACACAACAACTACGATGCTGTCGCGTGTCCCTACCTCCTGCTGCCTGCATCGCTTTACTTTATGAGCTTGAATCAGAGCAGAGCGCAGCACAGCCACTAAGCAGCCGGGAGATCTATGCGCATTGACTTTTTCTGTTTTCGTGGGTGTTTTGTGGTGGGGAAATCTTCCTTCAATTAGTGAGGACATTGGAGACGAGTAGTGAGAGGGGCATACATGTTTACTGGAGGTTTACTCTTACGAAAGCATTCATCAGTGAAAGATGTACTTACAATCAGGGAATAGAATACTTTATTATGTGATTGTGAGGTAAAGCTGCCCAAAACCAAAGATGGGTCGTATAGATGGGAAAGTCATGCCAAAGGAAGCCCCTTCTTTCAGTCACAAGACCGTTTGACCGAGAAACAAAGAGGCACGAGGCACAAATAGGCGCCCAATCTTCTCAAATACTGTCATCTTTCTGCGGCATCCATCAACCTAGAAAGACCCAAACACAATCAAAAGACTCGTCTATGTCCTCTATAGCATATATTGACGACTTAGCCACGTCAATTGGCCATCTTGAAATCACCGAAAGATGTGGAGAGTGTAGTATCGTGGATGTGGTCTCTCAAGGTGAGTTTTTGGAGTCGCGGCTTGCGTATTGTGCACTCTGAATTTTCATGGCATTGAGTCCAGTCGACGCTCATGATGGAAGTAATGCACTACTAGCTGTAAATGGGGAATCTGACTCGGATTCGGAGTCAGGTGAGCATTAACGTTTTAAATCACTGCATATCGCACCATTCAATGACCCATATTTTGATTTCGGCAGGAGATGATCCACTGTTTCCACACGGCTATGAGATATGCGGTTCCTATGGTGTGAAACAATACCTAGTTCGCTTACTAGTGGAGCAGAGGACGCCAGTTCTCTTTCTGGGAGAAAGCAAGACAGTTTCCCTCCCTATCGCCTTGGCGCGTATGCGAGGATTATATGGGCTTCGAGGTTGACTGATTCGTATCTCCGGGATGCCCCTCGATCTAGGAACGAGTTCACACAACTTGTGAAAGATCACTTTGGGGGAGATTCCACGAGTCTTTCTAATCTCCTTGTCGGGGCTGTAGACGACAATTTAGTCCATCGCCTCTCGTTAGAGATTGACGCCACAAAAATACATACCACAGACCTAACGAGACTAGCAGATGAGCACGGTGATATCCCCACATCGCTTATGTGGTTCTCATTTCCGTGGATTCGGGACATTGACAGTCAAAAACCACTGTTAGAGGGAATTATCAAGTCTGCATTCGCAGTACAGAAAAGAACTGGTGGCGTTCTTTTACTCAGCCTGACAGATAATCGCAGACTTAGTCGGAAGTATCACCTTGAAGAAGTCCTTAAAGAAATGACAGCGGGTTATGATCACTACACACAATCTACCTTCATCAAGGAGGATTGTGTAAGGAATGGTTATGTTCACCGCACAAGCAAAGGCTCCGATTACCTTCACTCCACCGTAGTTTGGGACTCAACTGTACATATTTTTGTTTGGCGGTGCGTATGGCATTAAACATTTTCTCTAATTTATCTAATTCTTATTCCAAACTTGCTCATATTTTAGGAAATCCTTGTCGATATGTTCAAACATCAAATGATTTAATCTATTTTACCCTTTGAGTTCTTGTAGTGACATCTAGCTACATGCTAGAGGCCAAAAATTGGGAAATGTGATCTGGATAAATGATCATTTAGCGCACTTGATACAAATCTATGTTGTTGTAGTCAGTATTTTGAAACATGACAGAAAAATGTTTGGATCTTATTTTGTTTTTACATTGATTTGACTCGAGTCTCTCCTTAATTTCCTCAAACCCTTGATTCGGTGATATTTACCAAATAGAGCTACTGTATTTCAGTGTATCCAACCTTGAACCTGGCCAACCCCCTTAGTTGGCCATTTGCACTGTAGAGCAAGATCTGAATGAAATTCTTCAATTTTTTTTGCATTCATACATAGAAATTAACTATAGAATGTGTATTAAGATTCAAGGGGGTACCAGGATTTCAGAAACCACCCGGGGTGAATATTTTTTTCTAAGGCACCATGGACCCCCTCCTCCCCCTCCTTCTATATAGGGTATGTTTTGATGGGAATAAAAAAACATACAATCAGATTTTTGACATATGAGATATATTGTATGTCAGATTGGGTACTCAAGGGTCATAAACAAGTCAGGTAAACCATCCTAAGCAGTTTGCAGATGCATTCAAACAGATTTGCACTGTTTTTATGTCAGACAGAAGCCATAGAACTCACCACCATCATGGAGAAAATGAAATACAAATCTATTTATACCCAAAAATGACTTCTACAGTGTGTTTGTACCACTTAAATCTCAAAAAGGAAGTTGCCTGCTTTCTGTTGGCCCAGATTTCATGCTTTACTCACTAAAAAAATTTAAAAAATTAAGGCCTCTGGCCTCCCCCCCCTCTACTTCAGGTCATGGGTTGTAATCCCAGTACTCTCTTGTTAAAATTATAGAGCAAGTTTTTACAAAGAATAGACATAGATTCTTGAAATATCAGGTAAATTTACTGGACATGCTGTGATTTTTAAGCAATCTCATGGATGCCCTGCACTAATTTTTTTATTTTTAAAATTCATAATGAACAAAAATGCTGCAAACTTGTTACAATTATATTTCAGATAGCATAGTATTCTAAATAGAGATGTTGGGAGGTGTTTTTAGGTGCTGAAAAGATGGCAGTGATGGATAAACCTCAAGCACAATGATTTGATCTGTAAGGTAGGTGATGCAATCAACCTTATCCTATGTAGTAATGTTAGTATATTGCTGGGAAAAAAAGGCATAAGTGTTAAAGAACTTAGCCCATGATATTAGAGAACATTTATTCTGTATTTTTAACTATTTTATTTGTGGCAGAATTCTCTGATGACAAAAGAGGTCTTTACACAGCCCCCCATTTTTTGGTCGGACTCCGGTCGGACTCCGTTGGACTTTCTATATTCAGAATGACAATTTTTCTGGTCTA
>JANCIO010000599.1:0-13489 GCA_027604855.1 Psilocybe subaeruginosa
CAAAGAATTCAAGTTATCAAGTACTCAGTCTCAGCACTCCAGCACGCATTCAATCAATCTCTATCAGTATTCAGCACGAAATTCAACAGTTATTCCAGATCATCAAGACATCCTTCAAGAGTTGTAGCAGATAACCCTTCATTCACGCTCTCACATCCCAGAGCAATTTGTCCAGTTCATTTCGATCTTACCATCCTCCAGACCCTTCATTCTTCCTCTACATCAAGGTCTTCAACTCCCCATTGCTTCAGTTGCTCCAGAATATTTTATTCAGCAATTTTGGTCTTGTTGTCATCTTCATCCATTGCTCTAGACACCCTTTATCTGCTTCTCTACGTTGTTTGATTTTTTTGGCTGAGGAATATTGCTTAGGTCATCACCTTCAATCACCCTAGTCATCCCTCATTCACCTCACTGCTCTGTTCGAGGTTTGGATCAAAAACATTGCACAATCCTTCACCATCTATCACTCCAGGTCGCTCAAGCCATTACTCCATCAGCAGGCTTTACTTCTAGCTTTGCAGACACTGCAGACTTGATTGAAGCATATTAGGATCAAGACTACATTCTCACTCCTGCCCCCGTATCAATCCCTACAATTTATCTAGTCATTTGGCCCCTCCACAGTCATCACTCTTTGTTTGCACCATTCTACCCTAATCAAGTCAGGTTGCTTCCTCCCAGTAAATACTCAAGGGCATTTTATATTCCCTCATCCATTCCTCCTCCTTCATATGTCCCTGCCCTCCTCAGACCACATACATCTACACAACCTAGTGGCAAAGCCAGCCCTCACTTTAACTCAACAGGGAGAGAGTTGTCTTATCTAGTCTAGACCATTCCTCTCTGGTTTGTGTTTTGGTTTTTGATTTATATATCAAATCACACACTACGTAGTTCACCGTTTCGGTCTTCTTATGGGAGTCGTAGGATCTCCTTCCGACGATCCTGTTTCATGATGTTTGAGAGCCGCCACATCAGGAGGGAGTGTTGCAGTATTGATATAGGCGGCACTCTTTCATCATTTCATTTATCTTTTGTTTTCTTATCTACGTGATTACATAATGTATTGCCCCGTAGATAGCTTTTCTGCTTCCTCTGCTTTCTCTCTAGCTTCTATAGGCAAAAGTTAAAACATAGGAACAGGTTCCAGTCATCTTAGTTGCTTTAGGTTCAACTCGCCGACCAAAACCATTTGACATTTCCATCACTTGGCAATCACTTGGTAAGGAACTGATTGGGTGTTACCCCTTGTAAGAGCCAAGGTCACTTTCTTAGAAGTTCTGCCTGTCAGGGTTTCTCTTATTTACTTCTATTTTCATCCCATGATTATCTTTTATCTTTTATCTTTTATCTTTTATCTTTTATCTTTTATCTTATCATTTATCATTTATCATATCTTTTATCTTTTTCAGTATCTTGATCATTCCAGAAGTTTCCATCATCACTCCTTTTCATTACTCATCAGGATCTTGTTCATTACTCATCATGATCCTTATTACTCATCATTACTTATTATTGCTTTCTTTATTATTCATCATGGTTCTTCTTATTACTCATCATGGAATCTTACTTAGTCAGTCATCTCTAGAGTAGTATAAGTACTGCATGTTTTGTAGGTAGATCCCCAGCTTCAATCTCTTAGGATTTCCACTATCATTGGTGTGAACCTTCAGATCATTGATTCCTCATAAGTCTATCCTCTGCTCTCTCCTCATCCTCTGCTCTTACTCTCTTGCTTGTCTTTGCTGGTGGCCCTGTCACACTGATTTTAGTGTTGCCCTGACACTGCCTTGTGTAGGACTAATAGCATGGTCAATGGTGCAGGTGATTGCCTCAGGCACTCAGTTAGGGCTGCTTTGATAGCTATGTAGGAAACTAAAGGTAGTCTTTGATTCATAGCACTAATTAATAGGCCACACTACCCCTTAGTTAGTTTGTAACATTTACTATGCTCATTGGTCCACTAGGAAGTGAAGCCTCAAAGCCTAATAATCTGGCATATCTCCTACCCTTCACTAGTATAATATACTAGCTTATTACAGATAATGATCACAAAAATAAGGGCCTCTGTGTCTCACTATGAAATGTAAGCTCAGAATGGTTTACACCCTTTCATCATTCTATATGCCTTTGAGCTATGGAAAAGCTCCTCTCAATGACAATGATTGGTTTTCTGATGTTGGGGATGATGCTCAAGATGAGTATGAAGTGGATGCCAGTGATTCCAAGGCAGACATACCTGTGATGGCATCTACATCCCTATCCCCCATTCCCAACACAATCTTCAAATCTGGCAAGGAAGCTCTGGCTGCCACTAAAGGCAAGAATATCTATGTCAAAACTGAGCTATATGACTCTGGTTGCATGCAGCATATATCCCCATACCACAAAGACTTCACACACTTTGAGGAGATACCCCTGAAGTCATTTCAAGCTGCAAATAAACAGTCATTTAGTGCTGTTGGCAAAGGCAAGATGGTTATTGATGTACCTGATGGTGTTGATGCCTCAAAGCTCCAGCTCACAGAGGTCTTATATGCTCCTGAGGTCAGCTACACTCTCATATCAGTAGGCTGTCTTGATGGGAAAGGTTTCTCAGTTACCTTCAGTAATGGGAAATGTGTCATACAAGGTCCAAATGGCAAGCATATTGGTGCTATACCCTGAACCTCAAAAGCAGTCTACAAGGTCAAACATGCTTGTGAGCTTGATGAGGCAAATGCAGCAATGGAAGAGACACTTACCCTTGACCAATTACATTGCCAATGATATGCCTATGAAGTGGTGTGCTGTGCACAAAACACAAACAAATCAAAGTAATGGGGTTGGGCAAGCTACTTTGCAATGAGTGGCTCTGAGGGTTGTGAATCAAGGTTTTGGGAGCGTAGGCAGTAATGAGGAGTCAGATGTCGAAGTGTACTAAATTATATGAGGCTTGTAGAGAACTTAACAATGAAGTTAGACACTCAGCAGAAGAAAGAAAGCAGCTAATTTATTTGTCTACCTTAACGATGAAGTTAGACACTGTTCAGAGTAAATGTAAGTATCTGAGTAAAGGCAGAATGAAACAATAAGTACCTCAGCAGAAGAAAGAAAGCAGCTGAGGTATGGAAAGCAAAAGAGCGACTATAAGTGAGAACAAGCATGATGCATAGGATGAGCTACATAAGAAGGAGAAGCAATACATTGAACTAATGAAGGATTGGTGAGTACGAATGGGAGGAAGGTGGTGATGAGAAGCGAGAGCAATGATTAAGGCATAAACAAAGGAGGAAAGACAGTGACAAAATTGAGAATGATGTCTATTACTAAGCTGATGTACGAGCCAACCATCAACAAGGCTTGATAGGGAGACTGAGTGATGATATACAATTTTCAAGGCTGAATATGATGTACAAGAGTGCTAACGAGTTACAAGGACACAGTTTCTGAGTTTGAGACAGTGAGATATGATGATATACCAGGGATATGAGGTTCTATTCTTCAAAGTAGACTACATACAAGCTTATATAGGTAGAACTTGAGACTCTAAAAGGTTTAATCAAAGCAGAAAAGGAATTAAACAAGCAAAGAGGGAGCAGGAAATGGTACAGAGTAGTGCAGAGAAATGGAAATGAATTAAAACAAATATTGAAACCTATTAGAAATCATCCAAAACCACAGGTATGCTCTGTAAAGACTAGCCAAGATGTTTTGAGGTGTTTAGTGCCAAAGGGGTGTTCAGTTGGGCCTTGGTTACCTTCATCTGGGCTTTGGTCGCACTCTGGAGGACTTTAGTAGGTGTTGGTAGACAGTTTGAACCCTCGAAATGGTGTGGAAGGCTTGGAAAATGGGTTTACTAAGTATAGGGGACTGCAGTGCGTATCAGTGCATGATTACACATCCAGAGGTAGCAGCAGATGTTGCTCATACTTTAAAGAAACTTCATCCAGACAGAAAATGCTGGAAATGCTCCATAAAGGACTGTTCTGAGGGAAACAACAAAAATTCTGTCCTAATGTGTGTGCCTTGTGTAAAAGTAAAGAATATACAGGAAGGAATAGCTGATATGGGGATTAATGAACCATGCAAAAATCAAGGTGGAAGATAATGTATGACAGTAATAGCAGCTGCTTAATTAGTAGGATTTATGAGTAATTGTAGTAATGAATTTCCCAAACACATTGCAATTTATTTGGTAGGAATTGAACAAGAAATGAGTGAGATATAATTATATTAGAAAATCCTCCCTTTTCTTTTCTTTTCTCTTCCTTTTTGGGACATTATTTATCAGCACCCACAAACATGATAAGCAAGCCACCAGAGCTGTAACTTTGCTACAGCAATCATGCCTTGGGTGCCCTATACTCTCAACGATGGTAAGTGTGCTGCACCACACTGACGTACGTTAAAAAGGAGATGGCTAATGTAGGACGGCTACTCCTCCCTCGTTCTTTAGGCAATGTTATGCCCAGTATTGCGTATGTTACATAGAACAGGCATAAAAGCCGGACTAGAGTTCATTTGCATCTTATAACAGCTATGGAACCTGGCGAACAGGAAAGGACCAAGAAGCCATCGATTTTGCACAACAAGCGATTTCTGCTGGAATATACCACATAGGTGAGAAACCTACTATCGTGGACGTCAAGTTTATTCTTTAATATTACCCGCTTTATGTCATGCAGACACCGCTCAGAACTATAAGAACGAAAGGGAAGCGGGGACTGCGATCCGTGAATGTGGCTTGCCGCGGGAAAAGATATTTGTGGCTACCAAATGGTCCAGGTTGAATGGCCTGGACATTGCAACTTCATTCGAAAATAGTCTGAAGGAGGTGAGCTTTCGAATGCGAGTCCCTTGTGTTGATGTGTATTGAGATATAGAATTCCTTAAGCTCAATGTTTCCTACATCGATCTCTATCTCATCCATGGGGCTGAATTATGCGACGACATTCCTGCATGCTGGAAAGAGATGGAAAAAATAAAGGACTCAGGACTAACAAAGTATGGTTTCTCCGTCTTCATTCTGTGATTTACCTTTTTTGCTGATAGCTACCGTGATGCTCTTATTGTAACCAGGAGTATTGGCGTCAGTAATTTTGAAGTTGCGGACCTCGAACAGCTGTTTTCCGTTGCGAGATACATACCTACTGTCAACCAGGTAAGATAAAAATATCATCTGTACCACCATTTCAAAGGATTTGCCTAATGAGGTCCAACCCAGATTCTGTTCCATCCATACGTGTACGAGGAATCGGTGCCCATCGTCAATCTATGCAAGCAGAGGGGGATAGTGGTCCAGGCATATAGTCCGTTGATGTGGGTCAACACCTATGAGGGGTGCCTTCAAAGAGACCGACAAATGACAATATTATTTTAGACCAATTACAAAGCAGCCAGGAGGTCCACTTGATAAACCCGTCGGGGCCATTGCTGAGCGCTTAGGCGCGTCAACGGATCAAGTTCTGCTTGCGTGGGCCAAATCCAAAGACACTGCTCCCGTAACGAATAGCAAGAAGAAGGAAAGGTTGGAGGGCTTCGTCAGAGCTGGTGATCTCGGTAAGTATCACCGTCTGCTATGCAGAACTGGTTTTACGACTTATCCTGATATTTGTGTATTTAGCGTTAACTCCCGAGGATATTGATGCTATCGATGTAGCAGGGAAACAGCCTTCTTAGAAAGAAATCTTCGCTCCAAGGTAGATTGGTATCCATTTTTAAGCAAGAATACGATATTAGTGTTAGACCCAGGCGTTGTTTTGAATACGAACCCATAACAGTTACAAAACCTCGACGCACGCTGAAGGCGATGGTGTCTGCCTGCTTGATATAGGGGCGAAAGCGTTGTTAAATGGCTTGCGGCCCGGATTTAGACCGCAGCGGTCATTCCGACTCCATTTGGAATTTTGAGCCTCCAGACCTTTTCTTGCTATTCCACCGTTTCCACTGGTTTCCACTGTTTTAGACAGCTACTTGGAGGTATTCAAGCCTGTAAAATCCCTGCTGTGAACACTTAAATGGCGAAAAACTCCAAGAAAAGAAAGACGGGGCCCGAGAAAGTTCTGTCGCAGGTCGTCAAAAAAGTGAAGCAAGATGAGCTCTGCGTTGTCTCCAATGTTGGGACAGCAGCGGCCAACCTCGCTCAGAGCGGAGGAATGATTGGAGGCCTCATATATGAGGATGAGCTGGAGACCACGACGGATACCCTCCACATGCTCGCCAACAATCCATCTCTGATCGGTCTCAAGGCTCTAAAACCTTTCAAGACAGCGGTGCACGACTACTGGAGAGTCGCCAACGAAGCGACGCAAGCAGGTGCTTGTACTTCCCACATAGATATCGTGCATTGCATTATTAATCTCGTCTAGGAAATTCGTTAACATCGCGGATCTCGAAGGCGTTGCTTGACCAGAGGCATGTCGATGCGCTTGTGCTTTTGGCGGAGATGGCGATTCGCGAGCAGGTCCCCAAGTTGGGTGCGCTCCAGCGATGGGTCAGGGAGTGTGATGCCGTGTTGTCGCCCAAGATGTCGAAGCAGGAGGAGAACAGGGTGTGGCAGGTCCTGGACGCCATCCTGCGCACGACACAACCGGAAATGATCGCACAAGCAAGCGCTTCAGATGAAAGCGCTCTGGAAGCTGGCAGTCGGTTGCGATGGTACACGCCATTCACAGTGGACCCCGGTCTGTCTTCACGGAAGGTGGACATCGACTCGGACAGCATTTCGAGCTCTGCTGCGAAGGTTTTGGTCCCTTTGCAGACAACACCTGGTCCAGAACGTCGTCCGCCGAACAAGCATCCTGCGGTCATCTACTTTTCGCCTGACAATACATTCCCCCTCCTTCCTTCTTCCGAGAGAACCCGCCAGCCTACGCGGCATGAGCTTCCTGGAGTTCCTGGCGCATTCATCATCAACGACGCTTTGGAAGTCCCGGAATGCGAAGCGCTGGTCAAAGCTGCAGAAGCAGTGGGATTGATTCCTGACGAACCTATTGGGGGATCGGCGACTCAACTTTCATCAGTCCTCGCTCATAATCTAATTTGGCTGGCTGATACGACCTTTATTACGACTTTATATCAACGCCTTGTCCACTTGCTTCCACAGACTGTACACGGAGGCGCTGTCAAAGGCATCAATTCACGATTCCGACTGTACAGATATCGACCAGGAGCATTGTACAGACCGCATGTAAGCACATTCCAGTGCCTTCAATTAAAAAAATTCTAATTTTTGCTACAGATTGACGGCGCCTGGCCATCGTCCGCTTTGAATTCCACCACAAATCCTCCAACCTACGTATACGACTCCGATCCAACAGTGTACTCCCGCCTCACCTTCCTTATCTATCTCAATGACGACTTTGACGGTGGCTGCACGACGTTCTTCCTCCCTTCCGTGACACAGGGCATCCTCGAAGCGAGACCCGTAAAACCACGCACCGGAACCGTCTGCGTCTTTCCCCACGGCGCTGCCAAAGGAAGCTTGTTGCACGAGGTGCGTGTATTTCTTATTCCTTATCTGTGTTAGGCGCATATGTTTATCGACTTTTAGGGTAGCGGCGTTGTTTCTGGTGCTAAATATGTGATTCGCACAGAGGTGTTGTACGAAGTGGATGCGAGCGAGAGGATCGATGCTGCGAAAGACTGACCGTACGACGAGCCTTGAAGCTTGATTCTCATACAAAATTAGACCGGTTTGTCATACAAGCTTGGTCCAAAAACGTGTAATTTTCTGTCTCAGGAGAAAATATTTTCTTGTTTGTATTCCTAGCAATTGTAATATGATTCGTGTGTGTTTAAGCCTCTACTCAGGGTCATCTGTCAGTGTTTGTGTTTCGCGTCGATTTTTGACCTAGGAAAGTACGGTCACGGGATCCTTCTGCTCTCCGCGGTGCCTTATTGGAGATTCTACACGGTGATGGCGACATGCTCCTAAAAATGGGGCGATCCTAATTACCATGCCGCACGTCCGTCTATTAAACACCTCTTTTTCCACGCCATGGCAGATGTGGCTTTGGCTTCGTCAGCTATCTCCCTGTTCACCAATCACTTCTTGACGACGACCATCCAGTGTATAACCTTCAGTGACAATGCCTTGGGAGATCATCAAGTTCAATGACGGTGAGCAACAATTATGAGCTACTAGTTCATGGAACACTGAACCTGGGATGCGTATTCAGGCAACGAGATACCAGGCCTAGGGTGAGCACGAGTCCGGCTATCGTGCTATCGTCAAGGTCGAAGGCGTTAACACGCCTTAACTAGATTCGGGACATGGAAAATCCCACTTGGTGATACCACAGTCAACCAGGTCGACCAGGCTATCTCAGTTGGGTTCAGCCACATCGGTGCGTTCGACCTTCCACTGCATCTTTCACCCAAATCCAAATTTGTCTCGACTCATGTTCGGCTTGGCTTCGTAGATACTGCACAGGCATACAGGAACGAAGCCGAAGCTGGAAAGGCGATCCTCGAAAGCGGACTCGCGCGGGACGAGATCTTCATCACCACCAAATTCAGCAGGGTGGATGGGCTGGACATCGAGACTTCCATCAAGAACAGCTTGAAGAATGTATGTATTCTCCCTTTCCCCCACACACCGAAATCGCGTGTTATGCGACGCGAAGCAGAGAGCACTTAACGTTAACGTCGCTGCCATTTCTATAATAGCTGGGCGTGAAGCACATCGACCTGTACCTCATCCACCACCCGCGTCTTGCTGTGCCTGACATCCCTACTGCATGGAGGCAAATGGAGGGCCTCAAAGAAGCTGGCCTCGTCAAGTTCGTGACCCCATGAACTTATTTCGAGCGACATCCTGATAGTATATGTATCAAAATTACAGGAGTATTGGCATCAGCAACTTTGAAATTGAACACATCGAAACTCTGTTGTCTTCAGCCAAGGTCACTCCCGCCGTGAACCAGGTGCATTTCCTTCCTTTCTCTAATCTCTCGCACTCCACGGTTTCCTGATAAAAGCGTTGCTTTGCTCGATATTATGACTAGATTATCCTCCACCCCTACGTGTACAAGCGACAAGCACCCCTCCTGGAATATCTAAACAAGAAAGGCATCGTCTTCGAGGCGTACAGCCCTCTCATGTGCGTAACACGTATCCTCACCCCTACTCGTGCTGAGTCTGCCGCTGTCTTCAGTCCTGTCACCCAATACCCTGGTGGTCCAGTCGACAAGCCTGTCAAAGCAGCTGGAAAGCGCCTCGGGGCAACGGATGACCAGGTGTTGCTGGCTTGGGCGAAAGTGAAAGGAGCCGTGGTCCTCACGTACTGAAATCTCTCTCTCTTTCAACCATTCGAGAGCACGTAGAGCTGACCTGGTGTGATTTGGATTTACGCACAGATCGAGCTCGAAGAAGGAGCGACTTGAAGGGTACCTCCAAGCCGGCGATCTAGGTCCGTATTGAATAAACGACTCATTTTCTTCTGTGTAAAACTTGCTTACACTGGGTTGATTGCAGTCCTCACCGACGACGAAGTGAAAGCCATTGATGAAGCAGGCGCGCAGGGCACCAAGATCCTCACTGCCCGAACAGTTGTTCGCCGAGCCGCTGCTGTCCTCTTCGCTGGAGCTGTGGGATTGGGAATCTGCTCGTATTTGGGTATCAATGTTCTCTAGTACTTAGCCCTATGAAACAAGGCGGTTGTACTTTTTTTATGTACTGATTACTCGATGTATGCAATAGAACAATGCGTTCGTTTATATAGTCTTGCTAGATACTTGGGATTTTCTGGGGTCGGTACAGTACATGATTGCTTCCGTGGATATACTCTAAGTACACAAGAGGGAACTCGTGGTTCGACTGTTTGTCTCATTAATGATACCAGCCTTATACTGGATCCCATAGTAAGTCGTTCAGAGCGACGTTGAGCTGCTTGGCTAGCAACAATGCCGTCTCGTACGATATCGCGCATTTGAACTGAGGAGGCCCATCCAGCCTATCAGCTGGCGACGTCCGATGGAGCAGGCGCATAGATGTGAGCTCGACAACCTAAAACAGAAAACATAAGCAATCATTTCGAGATTGGTGAGGAAGAAGAAAAAAAGCAGAAATGCAACGCACGGAAGAGAAAACGCCAACACGGCCGATTTCCATGTCCGTATATTCCCCGGCAAAATGGAACGTCCCGTACGAGATCACTCGCGACTCCACGTCGTTCTCTTCCAGTAGGGCGCCCAAGATAGCGATCATGCGATCCAGCGCGAACGTCGTCGGCCCCAGAAGCCGCTGCGAGACCTGCACACAATGTCAGAATGTTTGAAAGTGAAAACGAAAACGAGGCATTTGCTCACCTTGGATGGCCCACCCTTCCCAGCCTTCTTCATAACTCTCCGCTTCCGCTTCTTCTCATCCAGCCCTCTGCCGAACATGCGTATGTCCGACTTTGGGGGGTTCGTAGACGCTAGGAACGACGCCAACAGGATGAACTTGGCCATCCGCGGCAGCCCTGCTATACCTGCCTGGTCGTGATGTCCCGCCTGTGTCGTTTGCGGTCGGACGAGCGTCGTACTACCACCACCACGAGACATGGAGAGGAGGTCTGCTGGAGGCTCGTTGGCCAGCGCCCAGTCAGTAGCGTTCGTCAGCCGGGGAAGGAGAGCGTGCAGTGCAGCGGTTATCGTGGGGTTGAACAGCTTACTGAGCCGCATCCGTACGTCTTCCGACGGGGTTGAGTCGATCGGGGTGTCGTCGTCCATTTGGTCGATGAGAGGTTGGCAAAAGCCTGGCCACCGTGCGGCCGCTATGTAGTGCAGTTCTTGCGGATCATGTATGAACGAGAAGCAGACATCGCATAGAACGGTGGCGAAATGTTCGTAGAGTGATGTAAGTGAGGGATGGTATGGGTTTGTTCTGATGTCGGATGTGGATGATGATGCTGATGATAAGGCAGCGAAGTTGGATATGAGGCTTTGGACGACGTCTAATCAGAAAATTTGAGTCCGTGTATAGAAAGGAAAGGAAAGGGTACATACTTTCTTTGGATGGGGATCGAATGTCGATGTAATACGGATCTGGTGATGCACCAAGTGGTGGTCTAATATCCTGCCATCCTACCTGCGAGACGAACACGACACATACGTCGAGTCTTGCCTACAAGAATTCAGTTACCGGGAAGCAATCGAGTAGAGCGAGAACCACGCGTACCAGTTCTGCGAGACGCGTCAATGGAACGAGGAGTTCGGAAAGCGTTTCTTTCAGTCTCTCGACGCGCTCGACAACGATGACAAACCTCACATTATCGTACCCGGAGTCGATTTGTTTCCCTTTGCCTTTCGGGCTAGAGCCAGCTGAGACCCCATTCTTCCGACACAAATGATGGTGTACAGCCCGCAGTCCATGCAAAAAGCTGTCGAGGTTCTCATTCCATCGTACATCCCCCTCGGCTGCTGCCCAGTTCTCACAACCGTCCTCCCAGTCCGGCTCCCATCCCACGAGGCTGTTTATGACGGATTCGTAGAACAATCTTGATGTGAAGCAGGCTACGCTGTCGACCCGGGCGTAATGTAGCTTTGAGGGGCACTCTGAAGGAGGTATCTTGGCTAGATCGCGTAAAAGCGCGTCGATAGCCCCTAAAGTTATCGTGAAAGCTTCGGTGTCTTGGATGTATATGAAGGGTGGTGGATGTGTGGATAGAAGTGTTCCTAGCTCGTAGGAGATGTGCTCGTAGCCTGGAAATGCACGGAATGCATCGACCATGGTTTGTAGTGTACAGTGGAGGTTTTGGTCTGCAATGTAGAAGGAAACAAAACAATTAGGGACGTTCAAAGCTGGGCGCAGCTCGCAGATGCCTCAGGTTAGATTTGAGTGTCCGCTTAGAGAGAGAATGTCGCGTCTGATTCAAATCTTTCATCCGCTATCAAGTTGGTCTTCTTCATCAATTGATTGTCTTCACAGTACCGTGCAAACTACTGAGGGAAGACCTCACAGACTCTTTTTTACTATCGATGGCAACTCGGGGACATTTTTTTACCACCCGAAAACCTCGACAAATATTCTTTAAACCTCTAAAAAGATCTTGAGATTATCGCTCTCCTCGAGAAAACTCGTTTTCTTGATAGGCACCCTCAGTCCCAAAATGCGGTAACATAGATTTAATTTGGGATGCTTCGTGTTTGGGAGTGGCTTTCAAGTGGATGTCGTAAATGAGAAAGGCGGTTTGTCACCAAAGGGTCACAACGCGGACATTCAAATCTACGTTATATAAGTTGAGACTTCAGCGCGCTGCGAGCCGCGTCGGCTAGGTTAGGATGCTTGTGGGTAGTGGCAGTGCTGTAGCAAGTGGCAGTGCTGTAAGTTACACTGTAACAAGTGGCTGTGCGTTCTTTGGACATTCCCGCGCTTTCGCTTTTCAGTGATCTTCTCGGTTTTCCTTGCTCCCTCCTCATTTTTTCCCTATCCCTTCATATTTTTGTCTTCCCCCCAGTACATATAGCAATATTTAATCTATAATATGTATATAGACCAGTTATATCTGTATTAATGGTGTATTTGTTGGAATCTGGGAATCAAATGGCTCAATTCCCATGATCCCGTGCACTGAATGTGCCACCACAAGTATGTAGAATTTTTATATAAACCAAATTCTCCGTTACAGAGTAAATTTAGCTAGTATAAATTGTATTTACATTATTGTATGCTACACATTTACCTCCCAATCTCATGGTTTTTATCTGATTGCTTTGGTCTTTTCAACAGTATTACCTCTAGATCTTTTCTGATCAGCCAAACCAATAACTTTGAACTATGGATAGCAATTCTAATGGTATGTTCTAGGTTAAATTGAATACCTAATATTTATTAAAGCTGAATTTAGAATATGAAAATGCTTTTGGGACCATGGATTATGCTAATATCTATGGTTCACTGGGTGAAGAAGATTTACAGCTATTTCAGGACTTGATAGATAGAGGAAGGTATGTAGATAGCTGGTTTAAATTTTAATAGAAAATTTTAATTGGTTTATCCTTTCTCAAGTTCACTTCCTGCTTCTTCTGAGGGTAGCTTAGGGTTTTCTGATTTGGATCAACCATTCAGGTAAGCCTTGCTCATTTATGTAAATTACTATTATTCATAGTAGAAGTGCAGATCATGAGATCTAACAATAGGACTGCATGCTGTCACCATATTTATGGTTTATGGCTACCAACATACAGCCACCGTCACTGTACCATGAGCCTTGACAAAAGCTATTTGTCAGCACAGCTACAGTATAGTGGATGGCCCTAACAGCTGTATTTGGTGGAACAATGATAGGGGTTGAAAAGCTCTGTATGTTGCTGGTTAGCAGCAAATTTTGAGCAGTATTTTTTTGTACAACCTGATTCTACAATGTGAGGTCTGATATTTCACTAAAAACCATGTGCAAAGAGGTAGGAATCAACATACTTGCAGAGGTAATAGGTTGTTATGACTTCAAGCTTATATTCACGTGCATGGATAAAGCCAACAGTCAAGTAGTCAAGAACAGCGAGTTCAAGCAGTATCA
>JANCIO010000600.1:0-13482 GCA_027604855.1 Psilocybe subaeruginosa
TCTAATTGGGTTTCAAATTTGATGAATTCCACTTGGATTCCAGTCGGATTCCGGTCGGATTCCGATCGGATTTTGGTTGGACTTGTTAACAGTGGAACTGGTTGGTACCGGTGGTTCCGATCGGAATCCGGTCGGAAAAATTTGGACATTTTACTGCTAATTTGGCAGGGACACTGCCAAATAAAATTCTGGTCAGAACCGGTCGGAATCCGACCGGTTCCGATCGGTACCTGTGGGGGAGTGTAAAGACCTCAATGAAGAGGCAGGAACACCCATTAAGCTGGCAATTTGTTTGTATCTAAAGCATAATCAGCTGTGTTTTTCAATGAGTCATTGGAATATGCTGGCCAAACAATTATGTCAGCCCTGAGAAAACTCAGCCATTATCAGCAATAATGTACCCATTGACTGTGACATTGCCATCTGCTAATTTGAAGCAAAAAAAAACCACACTGGTCATCCCCATCTCTTTATATTGGTCATTCATTTTTTGATCAATCTGCCTGACATGATATTTTTTGGCCAAACTGTGATATAATTGTTAGGTCAGCCGCAGACACAGGGCCATATGACCAACCTTGCTTGTGTGTGCTTGTCATACCCCTGCATTGAACACCTTTCTACTTCATCATCAATGTCCTTGTGTTCATTCTCAGTCATCTTGTCCCAGATATTTCTTCATGGTGACTGTCCTGTGGCCAAACCAACCAGACATCTCTGCTGAAGCCTCTTTGAGACCCATAATATTTGTGATTTCCACCCAAATTTTTGATTGATAATCGTACCAGAGTACATCTGATCTTTTTTGGTGAAAGTGGTTGGATTTGCAAGCCATTCCTCATTTAATTTGCCAATTGTTTGAGCACCAGGTGATGATCTCCTGCATTATCTTCAGATACATGCTGTTCGAAGTTGGCTACATATCACCTTACCTTTATCCAAAGGTGACTTTTGGTGTCATCCTTAGCCCTTTTCCTTGACTGGCCCAGTAATTGAATATTGTGACTAGTATGTGGTTTGTTAAGATGAATAGACGTTCTTTGACTGTCCTTGCTTTCACAAAAGTTCCTTGAAAGGCAGGATTTTCTGTAGTTCTTTGGCACTGAACATCTTTGCTTTCTGTTTCTTGTTTTGTAATACTATGGTTGTGGTCATGTTGCTTAGTGAAAATACCTGTAAAAATGGCAAAATGGCAAAATGCAAGATTAAGAAATTTGGATATGATTAGGAATGGACCTAAAACATTCACAGACTGTGAGTTGTGACAACATGCCTCATGGAAGCCTCATGTTCATTTAGTGCCCAGCCCTGTGATAACCACATGCATCTTGCTCTTTGCCTTCAACCATGAACTCTTCCAGTGGACCAGCTAACAAAAGACAAAGAAAGTCAAAACACTTGGTTCAAGGAAGTGTGGAAGCCTCTCAGGCAGTTACCCACCTCTCCGATGTTTTCTGCGGTCCAAAATCACAGCAAAGAGTGTTAGTGCCTCTTGTGAAAACTATTGCAGAAGGTCCAACATTGAGTGACCAAACTAATCCAAGAGAACATATGGTTAGCCATAATATGTTAAATGATGATGGAGTGTCAACAGAGCCCTTGAATATGACCTGTCAAAAGAAAAGCAAGGTAACCATTTATTAAATCAGGTATAACATTTTTCAAACAGTACTATGCAGATGCAGCAAGAATATATAAGAGAATGGGTAGATAGAATAGAAGACTTACTTCAAGTGTCACTTGCTTGAGAGACCTGGCCAGCCAACAAGCAGCACTGCCAATCTTGTCCAGTTGACTCCTGGGCTATATGGAGATGTATAGATTGCACACATGTGGAGCCAGTTTGTCACAAATGTATGCAAAATTTGCATTGGGTTGCACCTTTCCATCAAATTGAATGCTGGGCACAAACACACTTCCGTAGAGCCAAGTTATGGGAAGTCAGTTGTTACATTCTTGTCCCACATTATGCAGGGATTGCTATATGTGAATCACTGCTGTTCCAAATTAAATATTTGGAAACTCTACAGGAACATTCTGACCACCTAGAACAGGAGAAATTAGATACATTGTATGGCTTGGTTGGTTTGGGGCTGACACACACTAGTTTGGGGCTGATATATACTAGTACAGGGCCGACAGATGCTAGTTCAGAGCCAACAAATAGTTTGGCATTGGCCAACTACTCGGCCCTGAAACAAACAGCATTTGGTGTACAATCTAAAGCACATCCAATAGACGTGGACAATGAAAAAGTAAAGGATGGATACTCTTTCCATTTTTTGCATCAGCGCAACATAGATGAAGAAGATGATCCCGACAGCTCAATCAATAAAGACATGACTGGAGACGATGATGGTGGTGATCCTGAAACGGATGTTGAAGGATTCAGTGACTACCTGGTCATTGGTGATTTGACCAACCAGCTGTCTGGTGTCGGGGCCAATCATATGGCTGAATACAGGGCCTACAGTATGGCTGAACATGAGGGCGATTGTATGGGCTGAACACGGGACCAAATACATGGTGAACATCAGGGCTGACACCTTATCAGGATACATGGCTGATCATATTGACACTCAGAATGAACTTAATACTGACAGTGTTCACCCAAGCTTCCCAGTGGCTGATGGTTTAAATAACACCTATGTCAGAATTTTACACACCAACGGTATTCACCATATGGCCATGGTAACTTGTCAATGCTGAGGGGAGAATTTGGCCCTGATGGACTTGGTTGCCTGCTGGCTCCTCCCAGCCAGCTTTAAAAAGATACAGACCCTCTTCTCTGTTCAACTCATGGATTATTTTTGTCTTTCTAATTTGGAGCTGAAGGCAACAGCCTATCAGTTTTATCAACTCATCCACAGAATTACAACACCAATCGGCCAGACCAAAATTGTCAATGTTTATCATGAGTTTTGCTGTATTTCTCAGCTCTGGAGATGGCTCAACAAATTAAGGTGGGCTGGGTATGGCCATAAAGCAGAAGATTCTCACAACCCGCCAGCTGGTTCATTGTTTTTGTATTGCCCTACATGCCCTCAGCCTGGTATAAACTTACCCACTGATTGGAAGAATGATCCAAATCAGTTAGTACAATATACATCTAATAAAATTTTGTTTCTAACCTGCTATCAATGCAGTACCATATACAAGTGTATGTTTGTGACCGATGGCAATTTCAAAGCTGACCATGTTCAGCAAAAATATAACAACAATATCTGGCTGATGGATGAGTCTGGAATGGCACCCAATAAGGATGATTATCATACTTTTTGGAGTCTGCAATAGATCAACTGACGGTATGTGAAGTCCAGGGCCGATACTCGGCTGACACAATTTATCTGATGGCTGAGTTTCAGAAAGCACCATGTGAAAATATGTTCAGAGCAATTACAAATGCATTACTGTTGACCAAAGCATGTGATTGCACAGGGAAGGTAGCCTTTGCATGCACTCGACATGGCTGCTTTGCGCCAAATTCCTTGGCCGACTTGTTCAAAGGTGAACAACAAAAAAACATTGATTATGCATTACTGCAGGCCATCAAAACCACACATGTACATAGAGCCCGAACAAGGGCTATTTATCATCTATGACATTGTCTGTACATGGATTGTCTATCTCTATGACCAAATCAGCCACTTGCTCCCTGCCGGTATTATTATTGATCAGGCAATTGATTTATTCCACGTTCATGGCCACAAAGATGCATGTTTCTTTCATTTTGCCACCAATTTTGTCCCCAGTGCCACAGTAGTTGCTGGTCAAATTCTTGAATCACTATGGTCAAGTCTCAATGTAATCTTGTCTTCGGTCTGGACAGCAAGTCTTGCACACAGGGAAGAAGTACTTAATGACCATGCTACAGATTCCAACTACAAAAAATTGCTCAGAATTACAGACATTCTTTGCAACAGATATACTGATGCAATTATTATGGTGGGGTGGGCTGACTCTTATTTCCTTGAATTTTCAGGGGATATTGTACAGGTGACACTTAATGAATGGGAAGATGAAATTAAGAGTGTTGAGGCAGTGTGACTAGCTGACATCAAAAGAATGGACATTTATGGTGCCCAGCTGCCAACATCTTTGACCGATGATATGGGTGAGGAACATGGCACCAATACCAGTCCCAATATCAATTCAGGTACAGCAGCCGAGATGTGGCTTTGATTAGCTTTGCTAATTGAAGAAAAGCAGTATGTGGAGTCTTATATTTTTGCTCACAATGTGATCACTTTTTTTGTTAGAATTGAAATCCAGGATAAAGTTCATCGGTTCAGCTCCACACCTTGGGACCAAGACCAACAAATAGATAGGCAATTGCATCAAGCATTGACTATGATGCTTGCAGAACTTAAAATACAACAACAGAATGCTGGGGTGCACAATACTCAATGTGGGCAGCAAAGTATGCCACTTAACAATGAGACCGAATACAACAACATTAAAGAAAATCCCAATATTTCCAGTCGACCGGCTGTTCAAGCCAACATGCAAGACCATTCTGTTCCCGAAGATCACAACCCTCCAACTCCAACTATCCTGAGTGTTGAACTCCAAATACTTTCATTACCATCCAATCACAATGTTTTGGCAGGCTACAAAGGATTAGAAATGGAATTGAGAAAACAGCAAGCACACAATCATATAATGAGGATTCAGGACATTGTGCCCAATATCTTGTTTCTATATCGATACATGGTGAAGAGGGGGACTCAAACCAGAATTCGTTCTAATGGTCAAAAGAAAGTGAAATCCCTGAATCACAATAAAGTATTGCATGCCCACATATATTTGGCATGTCGGTCTCGCCTTGTCACACTCAGCTGTGATCAAGAATTCTTTTCAATCTTCTGTCTACTTACACGCAATGACCTCAAGGCAAGTACAGATATATGGAAACCAAACTTAAAAGGATCTTCCACCTTGGAGCTGTCATGGATTTGGAGAACTGGCTGATGGTATTTGTTTGGGAATATGATCAATGCCAATACCAATTATCACATTGGGCCTGACACATTACAGTGATTTCAACTTGAATGTACATAACTTATTCTTATTATGTTTCTGGAGTAACTTTTCAATTCATTTGACAGTCAATCAAGTCCATTGGCTTCGTGCTTGGGCCCAGAAAAATAGGTGGCATGAAGAAGTTGTCTTAGTGGTGTATGAAATGCAATGAACTGTCAGATATTTTATTCATTGTCGAGAGGAGTGGGCCCAAGCCGCTCAAATGGAGGATATCAATTTGGGCCCAAGAGCCTATGCCTATTAGCAAAGTACTATGTGGTATAAGTATGCAGTCATAGCTGATCATGCCTTTAAAAATAGCAATGACTCATATTTATTTATTTAATTATGTAATTAGGCACTACAATCAGATAGATTATCTTTGCACACTGCCCCTTGAAAACATTCTATAAAGAACTTTCAATCTACAACCCACTCACTACTGTTGCTGGTGCTTGTTATTCAAATCATTTGGACATACAACAACTCATGTACTATGCTGAGTCCAGATTTTGGGCCACACTGCTTGCGATTTCTGTGTTGACAAAAGAACAACAGGTGTGGAAACAAAAGTTCCTTTGTGCTGAAGTTTTATGTACTGAATATATTTCAGAGATTTGAAGCTTACCCAATCATAATATAGGAGTTGATTTTATTTTTATTGGCCAAGCCTCAGCACTCAGCCTTCCTATAATCATTCCTATCATTGTTCGGTCATTGGCAGCTTTGATTCTTGGTGTCCCCCTTGATCAATATCCACTCAAACTGTTGAATGATCTCTTGTGTTTATTGAATGCTGGTGTGGATAAGGACAGCCCAATTTGGCTGGTAGACAATTACCTACATGATTGGTGGAATAGTGACACTGAAATTTCCATGGATTACACTTTGAAGCCCATCCTCATTGCAGCCGATTTGAAAATGCATGCAGATAGCAGCTTGCAGAAAATCATAACTGACTCATTGCCGAAACCATTGGGCATATCGGTCCCAACTATATCCTGTGGCCGATGTGACAAATACCTCAATCTTGCCATTGGACTCCATGAAGACTTCTTGAGAATTTCAACATCTATTCAAGCTTCACAAACCAAAGCTGACACTGACACTGAATTTAGTGTGTGTCAGGCAGCCGGGTTTCATCTAGTGCATGAAGCAGTTGTTCTCAAAGAGCAGCAAATAGGAGATCCCATCCTGATTGACAAACAATCAGTCAAACAATCAGCATTGGGTCTGTACAGCCGACCAACGAGTAAGACTTATCCTGATAGCTTAATCACTCAACAATCATGGTGTATGGCCATGAATGCTGTGGATCAATTATCTATGCTCAAGTTGCTCCCAACTTCATTGCAGAAGTGGACTTGGGGCACTGCACTTATGGCAACCGACCTGATGGCACTGGCAGCAGATCCATCAACACAAAAACTTCCTAACTCTGGATATTCACATTCACTGCCTGAAGGTTGTATTTATAGGCAGGAGTGGTCTTCTGATCCTACACATCCAACAGAATTGTCAGTTGCATCAGCTATCAGGGCTGACACAGCTGACTTGGCAGCCATCCCTCCCATCTCTGATCTTATCAGTTCATTGCCAACAATTTGCCACACCACTTGGCAGAATACAGACTCCATAGCTCACATCAATCATACAGTTTGCTCACATTCAGTGCCAATTGAGACAGCCTTGTCAGCGCTGATGGAGGAAGTCTCGTCAGCACCAGTGGCAGAAGCCTTGTCAGCCCCAATGAAGGAGCCCACAGCAGTGCTGATTGACCATATTGGTGGAATTGGGATTCAATCAACATCAGTCCCAAATCTTAACTTTGTGGCTTCTGCCTCAGAAGCTGCTGCAGTCTGGAATACATCATCTGGCTCCAGAAATAATAGTCTTAATCTCCATCTCTGTGTCTCACCCACAACAATGCCATCAACTCACCCGAGTTGCTCCATGGCCGCACAGACAGCCACATCTTGGTTACACAACTTATCTGATAATGAGTTGTCCACCAAGGAAGCTGAAGCAGCATCTCAAGCAAATGCTGCTGATTTTGCAGCTGCCTGGGTGATTTCTTCTGATGATAATCTCACTTCTGACAAAGCCAATCCAGACAATGCCCATTCTGTTGAGCCCAATAATCTGGCCAATTCACTTGAAAATCTGCACATTGGCAGATTTATAGGTGCTTCGGCATCAGCTGCTATCTGGTCCAATTCATCCAATAGCAGTGCCAAAAATGTTTCAGGACCAATCGCCTATCCTGACAATACTGATTCTGTTGAGCCCAATGATCCAGCCCATTCACTTGAACATCCGCACATTGACAGACTTGTAGGTGCTTTGGAAGCCACTGCTGTGTGGTCTGATTCATCTGATAGCGGCACCGAAGATGTTTTGGGACCAGTGGCAGGCCAACAATCAATTAGTATATGTACTGGCTCCATTACCTTTCCAGTCGGACCTGCTGAAGTTGCGGACATTTAGTATTCCTCTGACAAAGATGAATCTTTTGATTCACAATTAATCCCACCAGCCAACCAGACTGCATCTCCAGCTGAATCTTCAATGAGTGTGGTTTATCAAGGAAATAATGTTGATACTGTTACTCCCACTCAAATCACACTTTCTTGTCCGTTCTCTTGCTCGTTTTTTTTTTGGTTTTGTCAATGACACTTGGCTTCCAGCTGATGATTATGCCAATGGTTACAGCAGTGAAGAACAAGATGCTGATGATGAAGAAGGTGGTGAACTGACATTGTAAATGATTTGATAGAGCCATATACAGTGAGGGACAAAACTGTACTAATGTTTTAAATATTTCCAATAAATCATGAATAACTTGGGAACTAAGAAAGCTAGAGTCTTGAAATTTTAAAGATAGGTAGCCTTGGATATTATCTATCTAACCATATGACAACAATTATGTAATCATGTTTTCTTCCCACACTATAAATTGTTTAATAAAATAAGTACATTGGTACAGTTTTGTCCCTCTCAGTCAATTCACCTGACTTTGTTGATTACAACCAAATATATACAAATAAAATTACATGATTCAAGTGCAAAGAGTATATATACTCTTGTACATTGATTACAACACCCCCAACTTATCATTTCACCATGCACCGACTTACCATTGCCCAATGCACTCACATTATCTTTCTTCTTAATAAAGGAGATTCTGCTCATCAAATTGAAGCAACTACTGGTGTTTCCATGTCCTCTATATCTCGTATCCACAACAAACACTGTCCTGATCTTGCCAAGTCCACTGGTGGCCATCCTCAGAAACTTTCACCCTCCAATGTGCAGTATGCACTCCATCTTATCACTTCTTGCAAGGCTGAAAATGCTGTTGAGGTTACCAAAACCTTAAAAGAAGTCACCAATCAGTCCCTCACACCAAAAACTGTTTGTTGGGCCCTTTGAAACATTGGTCTAAAGGCTGTAGTCAAGAAAAAACGGCCTCTACTCTCCAAACACCATAAGAGGGAACGTATGGACTTTGCAATGGCTCACCTACACTGGACCATTGATGACTGGAAGAAGTTTGGCTTTACAGACAAGACTAAAGTCAATTGTATGGGGTCAGATGGGAGGAAGTGGGTGTGTAAAATGCCAGGAGAAGCACTTTCTGATAGGCTGGTAAAAGACACAGTCAAGTTTGGAGGAGGATCTTTGATGTTTTGGGGCTGTATGTTTTGGGAAGGAGTTGGATATGGGGCCAAGATTGATGGGAGGATGGATGCTGACCTTTATGTCTCCATTCTGGAAGATGAACTCCAACAAAGCCTTGCATATTACAAAAAAAATCCTGAAGATGTCATTTTTCAATAAGACAATGACCCAAAGCACAAGAGCAAAAAGGCTATGAAGTGGCTAGTGTGGAAGAGTTGAATGTTTCCAGGGAGAGAGACGGATATAGGTGGTCGAAAATGGTGAGATTTGTGTAGATAAAATATTGGTAGATTGTTCTTTGTTGCTTGCACGGCTCAATTGTTCAAGAAGGCTCGGGCTCGGCTCAGTTGCTTGTTCGTAGATAAAATCCCGGGAAATTCGATATCGATTACCAGTTTTACAAATGTCTATATACGAACACGGAGCGCGCGTACTCTTGCGCCTCCGGTTACCACAGCTTATCTGTAATAATGAAATAGGTAGATAGGGGTGACCGTTTGGAATGATGACATGAAATATGTTGTGCGAAAAAGCGTTGGAAAATGTGTATACGAGTGTCCGTTTGAAATAAAATAACTGGACGAGCGGTTAAAGGATAGACCACAGCATGCCGATGGCTTACCGAAGTGTGATTGTGCGCGCACAGCTCTGCCTGTCCCAAGGGCATCCCCATCATAGCCCCTCAACTACGTCGCGGCACCACAACTCCAGCAGGGGATCGTCATGACGGCAGTCATCCTCGCGCACTAGCCAGCATGTATATAGATAAGAAAAGTGTGATTATAATGAAGCGTGAAATATGGCGGAAAGATTCAAAGAAATAAGAAAACATTGGAAATACGACTCGCCGATGCCCTGTCCACCGTTCCTGGTTTCCGATGGTGATCCTTTTTGCGTGTATTTGAGGGTCTAGGTGCGTATCCGAGCGTCGTTGAGCATCCGAGATTCGGCGAATCGTGTTGTGCGCGTTGAATGTTTGTTGTGTGAGAAGTGGGGTTGTCGTCGGGCCGTGCAAATTGGAACTTAGCGTCGTGTTCACGAGTACGCTGTTCATCTCCTCCACACTAGAAGACAGTGGTATGGAGATTATGGTATGGCCCCCACAATCAGCAGACCTTATCCCAATTGAACATCTTTGGGTTCATCTCAAAACAAGGCTTGGAGACTATGAAAACCATCCATCTAGTATAGCAGAACTTTGGGAAAGGGTTCAGAAGGTTTGGAATGAAATTCCAGCTTCTGCGTGTCAGAATTTGATAGAAAGTATGCCTAGAAGGGTAGCAGCTGTTGTAAAAGCCCAAGGAGGATACACCAAGTACTGATTATTATAATATAGTATATAATTTTCAAGAGGGACAAAACTGTATCAATGTACTTATTTTATTAAACAATTTATAGTGTGGGAAGAAAACATGATTACATAATTTTGTCATATAGTTAGATAGATAATATCCAAGGCTATCTATCTTTAAAATTTCAAGACTCTAGCCTTCTTAGTTCCTAAGTTATTCATAATTTATTAGAAATACCTGAAACATTGGTACAGTTTTGTCCCTCACTGTATTGTCCTTTTGATAGATTTCAATTGCATCTCTGTTTTTCTGTTTGCTTCATATGCTGATATTGTCTGAGGCCGAGTTTGCCTACTTGACCATCCTGCCAAGAAATGCATAATGGGTTTGAATTTCAGGTGGTTGACATTATATTCAATCCTAAGCAAGTCATAGATCATAGCTGAATGTATCCTCTGCTGAGCAAACTACTTTGGTCAGCTTGTGGCCAATATATTTGCCGCTGACCCTACCAGCATAGAATTACACAGCATTAACTGATTTGCTACATTTGTAAGTAATTCCCACTGCACTAAAATGTATGTGGTTTCCATAGGTATGTGGTTTCCATAGAATTCTATGGCCCCATGTCACATGTATACATTGTGTGTGTTCTACGGCCCATGTCACTTGCTACAATGTAGCTGCCCTATGTGTCTTATCAGTAACATCCCAGTCCACCAGCATATCACTCATCAGCCTGACATCCACTAATCTTGAGTGGGCCATGTTCCTTGAGGTTTTGTAGCTGGGAGAACCAAGGGCCTCTACTTGTGATTCTCCTGGCCATTTCCCTGCTATTCATAATCATTCTCAAAGTCTAGGTGACAGGCATTATAGATAGCTGGGTTGTAGGGGGGGGATGTGTCATTGAACTCTACTGTGGTCAATATTTGCAAGATTTCTACAGTGTCTGGTCTGCTCACAGAGCAAAACCTAAAGAGTTGGCTGCCTATGAATGCACACCACTGCTGTTCCCTGTTATTAATTTGGACTGTATATGTAGCACATTCTCTGGTGATGTGTCCATGTTGACCACATGAAAAGCACTTATGAGAGCTAATATTTGCTGTTCCAGGGGTCAGAGGGTTTGGAGCCATTGAAAGGGTGTAAACCAGTCTGAGCTTACAATTCAAAGTGAGACAAGGAGGCCCTTATTATTGTGATTGTTATCTGTAATAAGCTAGTATATTATACTAGTGAAGGGTAGGAGAGACACCAGATTATTAGACTTCAAGGCTTCACTTCCTAGTGGGCCAACAAGTGTAGTAAACCTTACAAACCAACTAAGGGGTAGTATGTCCTAAAAATCAGCACTATGAATCAAAGACCACCTTTAGTTTCCTACACAGATATCAAAGCAGCCCTACTGAGTGACCATGATGATTGCCTGCACCATTGACAACACTATCAGTCCTCATTCTTTGTCTGACTCATTCTTCATCTGACCCACTTATGACTCACATCATACTAGTTGGTTGATACTCAAATGCTTAAATAGCCAGTAGATATGATGGTTGTTCTTTAGCTAATTCTTGAGAATCCTATCTCTACTTACTTGATAATTGGCTTGGAACACTTTAGTCCTTAATTACTTGACTATCAGCTTTATCCATGCACATGAATATAAACTTAAAGTTGTACCATATGGACAATATCATGTAATCATATTCTAACTCATTCATAGTTGAATCACATTCTGACTAGTGCCAGACTCTGACTCATGTTGGCACAATTATGACTCACTCAATAGCTAGTAGTTGTATAGCCTCAAAATGCTTAAATAGCCAGTAGATACAATGGTTGTTTTTTAGCTAGTTCTTGAGAATCTTATCTCTTCTCACTTGAAACCACTTGGAACACTTTAGTTCTTGATTACTTGACTGTTGACTTATTTCACATATGTGAATATAAATCTGAAGTCATAACAATGTGACTTGATTTCATAGAGCTAACAAAAAGAAATAATTGGCAGAATTTCAGACAAGGTTGTGATAAACACTGTGATTTATTAAAGCAGTGTGCTGCCCGTCATGTTCAACAAGATATACAGAACAAGGGACAAGGGAACAATGGACAATTGTTTAACCCAGGTTGGCAAAGGATTTCAGCAAGAAGTGCATGTATTTGAACAAACAAATATGAAAGATGATGAGTACCAAGTATGTCAACTGATAAATATTCTTAAAGAAGTCAAATCAACTGAACATTCTGGAAGATATTTGCTATTGACAAGAAACAGAAAGCCATTGCACATATACACATGACAATATATAAGAATAAAAAGGCCCAACTCACTGTTGAATCACTAAAAGACAGCCCAAAAAGTAAAGAGCCATTAAATATAGAGCCAGAACTCTCTAGGACATTGGATTCTTTACATGCATATACTTTCACGATATCACTGCTAGGTGTAAAATAACTGCTGAACAGGAAGGAACGGAGACACAGGGTTTCAGTCCTTAGTCTTTCCCACAAACAATTCAGGAGTTAATAATGGTCAGTGGTTTTCAGAAACAAAGAATAGCCACTGCGGCTCTCTCGACCTCCAGCCTGTTGTCCCAACATTAGGACCCCCTCGGTAATACATTCTTCCTTCCTTCCTTGCTTCCACATTGCCTGGCCCAAAGTTCACTCCTGATTTAGACGGACCACCATTAAAGGTTCACAAAGCAGATAAACAATTTCACCAGTGATTCTCTACTCATCCATCCAGCTTTGTACATTTCAGCCCATCCCTCCGCTCAGAGGCAGTAGTCTATAAATAGTACCGGAGCTTTTCCTATACCGTGTGGACCCCGTGGTGTTGTCTTTGAATTCATTCCCAAGGGCCAGACAGAATGTTGGTTATGAACCATGTCCGACGGAATCGATTTCCCGTTCGGTTGTAAACAAGCATCTAGCGTGGATGCGCCTGAGCGCGGGTAAGCACCCCACCTCAGTCTAGATAGAGGTTGGAGATATGAACGTGGCAATCTATCAGCGTGATTTGTATCTGCATCCGTATGGTGGTACTAATTATTAAAAAGTGGGGAACGTCTATATATATGATCAAAGGATAAGCCATTCTGAAGTTCCATATCTTGTGTCTACCATACTCCAGACTCTCGGTTTCAAAAGTGCAGGTAGTAGTCTATAAACGGCACCGGGATATTCCATGCAATGTATGGGGTCCGTCTGGGCTCCTTATTCCCCTCAGAAATCCCAGGATGTCAGATCTGAGCCAAGTCCATAGGAATCAGTTTCCCCATTGGTCATGAATAGGCGTCTAGCGTGGGTGCCCGAACGCGGATAAGCGCTCAGGCTCAAATCCGGTTTGCTAGGTCAAAGATATCAAGATTCAACTCATCCGCTGTGTCAAGCTCATCTTTGTCACAGATGGCTTAGGCCCAAAGTCAACATAGAAGAGAAGATCATTACTATAGGCTGCGGACTGCGGAAGATGTTG
>JANCIO010000601.1:0-13458 GCA_027604855.1 Psilocybe subaeruginosa
TCTTTCTATCACTGTTTCTTCATGACTGACCCACTGTGATTTTGATTCTATAGCTTGTGTGTAACCTCTTTCCATCACTGTTTCTTCATGACTGACCCACTGTGATCTTTATTATATAGCCTGTGTGTAACCTCTTTCCATGACTGTTTCTTCATGACTGACCCACTGTGATATTGATTTTATAGAAAGTGTGTAACCTCTTTCCATCACTGTTTCTTCATGACTGATCCACTGTGATTTTGATTCTATAGCTTGTGTGTAACATCTTTCCATCACTGTTTCTTCATGACTGACCCACTGTGATTTTGATTCTATAGCAAGTGTGTAATCTCTTTCCATGACTGTTTCTTCATGACTGATCCACTGTGATATGGATTCTATAGCTTGTGTGTAACCTCTTTCCATCACTGTTTCTTCATGACTGACCCACTGTGATTTTGATTCTATAGTTTGTGTGTAACCTCTTTCCATCACTGTTTCTTCATGACTGACCCACTGTGATTTTGATTCTATAGCTTGTGTGTAACATCTTTCCATCACTGTTTCTTCATGACTGATCCACTGTGATCTTTATTCTATAGCTTGTGTGTAATCTCTTTCCATCACTGTTTTCACATGACTGATCCACTGTGGTCTTTTCCATTGTCACTTATGTATGACTAATCTGCCATCATTTTCATTCTATAGCAAGTGCGTAATCTCTTTCCATCATACTCACTGTCTTGAACAATAGACCATCCTGCTGACTCCTCTATTACAGCAAGTGATATCTTTTTTTGTCTTATTGGTATGTACTATGGGTTCTGTCTGACTTACTTTCTTCCAATATTAATCCAATCCCATTAGGCATATCTAACATTTTTATAGTTAAGAGCCAACATTCTGAAACGAGTTCAACAGTTACAGGAGGAGTTCCAAAGTGCACGGTGAGTAGGCCCACATCACATCTTTCAAAACTGCTCAAATCTCGGCATAGTCCGGAGACCGGCGGGGGCCTTTCTCGGCGTCCCTTAAGGGTTGCGATTGCTGGCGCCGACTACGAACGACAGATCCTACCTCGAGCTTCTCAGTTTCCCAACAGGCAGAAGAAAGGATCCTCTATCTTCTATTCTAACGAGCACAGTGACACACCCTACCTTATTTTCATATATGACACACATGAGATAGCTGAATACCGCCTTGTCTCGCTCAAAGACACCAATTTACCCACTCAGGTCCGTTGAATTCTTTGGCCATGTGTTTCTCGTTATCTGAAAATGATATTTCAGATGTTTCTACGTCTGTCACAAGCTGTTCTAGCAGCTCATGAAGACGGCAGGATACTAGGTTCCGATCTAAATCTTGTAATGCTATTGTTTTATTACTTATTTAACAAGAGTCTGACTTCTTTTCTATCAGGGAAACATAAGCTGGGATGTCTCGCGAGGTAGCAATGGCCTCCCGCATGTCACATTCAATAATCTTCCACCACCACTTCCTCCGAAAAATGGTCCTGGAAATAAGCCGAATTTGGATGGAATTATGAAGGATGATGTTCGGAATGCAACGACTGTGCTGCTTCAAGTTTGTGTTGATTTTATTCTTGATGGTTCCACCTTTTGACAAGTTCTATTCTAGCTTGTCACACTTGTGGAAAACATGGTTCCGGAAATGCCACAATTGCAGGATGGTATGCATGAAGTCGAGTACAGTAGCCTTCCACCACAGGACGAAGCTCCTTTCCCATCCGCCACACCTGAGGTCCCAATCGTAATACAGAACAACAAGCCGCTTCATCGGATTGTGGGCAAGTGTTTATCGGATCAGCGTGCTCATCGCCCGACAGCTGCTGCCTTATGCAAGATGCTCCTCCGCTTGTGCAGGTCCTCCGTTGTGCGCGACGCTGCATGGGAAATTGGGAAGTCGTGAGTAATCTCGAACACCGAGATGCAAGGCTTTTGTCACTGACAATCTGTCGTTAGAGTGCTTTCGAGGATCATGAGGCTAATGCCTTAATACGGTTTCTTAAAGCAGCGTTTCCGCGCTCGACAATATGGATAATACTCAGTGTTTTGACCCCACTATGTACATGCGACCCTTCTCTGTATTACTTCTGCGAAGTCTATATATGTAAATGATCCTAAGACGCACCGCACTCTTAGCATTAAGACTGACACTGGACGAGATCAGTTGGGGGTGAACGTTTCAGCGGTGTCTGTTTACAATGATATCCACCATCGTGAAGTTCCGTTTGTTACAAGTTTGTCGATGTAAGAGCCAGTCAACTTGAAAGCCGGTGAGACCGACAGATGCTGGATCAACCGATGACATCCACATTCTCTCGACCATTGACACTCACCAATAATGCTTCAGATTTCTTCGGAAAAGCGCCTACTCGGCATAGTAAAAGTAGTCGCAATAGTCAATCATCAACATTTAATCATGTCGTTCGTTAATCAGAATCATAACCACCAGTCCTCCAAAGTCTCCACCCCAACCCAAAATTCTAACAGAGTCCTGTGATCTATCTCGGAGAGACGGTCGTGGGGCTCGGAACAGGCGTCCTCGGAACACTCATCGACGCATCCGTCGCCGCCTCCGTCTCGTCATTGCTCAACCGTGCGCGTGACTGCGCACTGGCCGACTCCTCTTCCTGCATGGCATCGCGATCGCTTCCCAGATATTCACTCCCGCCGCTCCCACTCGCAGATGAAACAGACGCCATCCGAGTCGCAGGAGAAAGAGCGAGCTGTCCGGCCCCCGCGTGACGAGCATCGGCATCGGCATCATGATGAATATCCCCAACACCTACACTCAAGCTCGTCGTTTCCCTCCTTGAATCCAGATTAAAACCCGAATAATACCTGAAGCCGCTGCTGCTGCGATCGCGATCCGAATACACGGACGACGTGGTGGTAAATGTCGCACTGGCAGTCGTCTGCAATGACTTGGACCTCAACCACAATCGCGGACCACTCAATCCAGATCCAGATCCAGACATCGGCGTCCTAGGGATAGGCGGCAGCGAAGCAGACGGAGGGACAGCCAGCGGCGTTCTCTTCCGTACATTGGCACTGGCACTTGCGCTGGAGCTTCCCGGATCCTCGGACTCCTGAGGAGGAGGAGAAACAGGTGCAGGCGCCTTGGAATCTCTAGACAGAGTCTGCGTATTGAGTTCCGCTGGCATAACACTCGATTTGTAGAAGCTCAGCTCAGCAGCGCGATCTCCTTGTACAAGAGCAGATTTATTACGACTCGGGTCATGGTGGGTTGAAGGCCCCTGGAGCACCTGCACCGCCGTTGGGCCAGCTACGTAATTCGCGTTCGCGTTCGCATTCGTGTCGATCAACGGTTTTTTAGCGTCCACTCTCGCGAACTAATTCGCAACATCATAATCGTCATTCCGCCGATCATCAACACCATACCCGTACCCATACGCCGCCGAAGGCGGGACGAAGGATGGAGCAGGCTGGCACGGACGCCAACTCTGGTGCCCATCCAAACCACGACACCTGTCGTCCTCGTCCTCGTCCCTCTGCTCACCAACCCACGCACCTCTCCTCCTCCTCCAACACACATCCATCTCATCTCCATACCGCCCCAGGGTGCGCATCGCCAACCCATATAAACGATGCCCAATCCCAAGATCGCGCTGATCACAATGCGGACGGCGAGGAGGCCGGCGTCCGATATGCCATGAGCATTGTTGGTTGTAGTGTCAGTGTTATCTTGCGTCCGAGAGCTTGTCCGCCAGACGAAGGCCATGATGCACGTAACGTATAGGATGATAGTCCTACAACACACAATCAAATCCAATCAGGCTAATAAATTCAAAGGATGGCCGATGTGCTAGTAAACGACATACCAAGCAAGCCAGACGACAGGCATCGCCAACATAACCCACACATTCCACCACACAACCACCTTCGTCCTGTCCTTCTTCGCTTCCTGCAGATGTCCGATTATCAGTAAAGTAAACACATATGGCATACACATGTATTGGCGATAACGATAGCCGTAGATGAGATGAAGAAGTGAAGGACAACTCACCAAAGCCCATTCGACCGCCTTCCAAATCTTGCGCATCGTCCCAAAGCGAAGCACGTACACACACCCAAACGCAAGACTCATCAGCGCACACATCAGCGACAGAAGCGCTGTGTATCTGATAACGGGGTCGCCTGCTGCGGTCGCAGTCGCGTTCGCGTTGGCGCTCTCGATCTGTAGCGTGGTGAGGATGGCACTGGATGTGTCGCAATAGTAATCAGTCGCAGCATAAACAAAAAGAAGGAAAAAAAGAAAAAAAGAAAAGAGAAAAAGAAAAAAAGGACTTACGACAAAAGCAAAACCGAAATAACACCAACCATCTTCCACTCACCCACAACCCCATCCACAAACGCCTCCCAAGCCGCCCTCAGCCTCCTATATCCCGTCGGCAGCAGCAGCCCCACCTTCTCCGAATTGCCCACCCCCTCCGCCTCTATCCCCGCCCCCGCCCGCATCTCAAGCCCTATCCGCTCAATCTGCGCCATCGTCATCCCGCCCTCCTCAAACACCCGCGCGACCCGCGCAAAATAGAACGCCGGGGCGCCGAGGAGCAGGAGCCGGATGTATATGAGAGTGGGTAGCGTCCGAAAGACGAAGATGAAGGTGGTGGTGATGAGGGTTTGAGTTGGGAGTGTGTTGGTGGGTTTTTGTGTTTGGCGCGGTCGAGACTCGGCACCAGCGTCGCCGGAGGAGGGGGAAGGACGGGGAGGAGGATAAGTATACGACGCTACATGGTCATACGGCCCTCTGGAGCGACTGAAGGGCCAACGCAAATAACTGGCCACACTCTTTGGCGGCCGCCAGAAAGAATTGGACCGCCGAATCTCCTGCCCCAGTGCTGCGCTTCCATTTACGTTCGGCGAATAAGCATACGCATACGAGTTCGAATGCGACTGCGAAGACGCTAACAACGGGGGCTGCTTCCACGAGTACGATCTGTAGTTTTCGAGCGATCCCTCCTGCGTGTATGATTTATGGTGATGGTGCTGCTCGGTGTCAGGAATGGTGCGCCGCCGAACAGGCGCAAGCGCAAGGGTAGGATGCTTGGTCGTCGTCGTCATCGTAGGAGGTTGCTGTTGTACGAGGCCATGCGCTGGATCGTGAACTTGAACTTCGTTTACATATTCAACCTTCGCAATCGCAGTCGTAGCATAACCATGCCCATCCGAAGAAGGCCATCGTCCGACGCGCTCTGCTGAACGTTGTTTCTCCTGCAGCTGGTTTGTAGGCGTCGTCGAAATTACCCGTGAACCAGACGAATCCACTGCTGCACCAGCCTCCATAAACGATGGAGGTTCATCCTTACGATCACGTCTTTGTGCACGAAAAGGGTCGATGGCGACGAACGCATCTGGCCGCACTGCAGCTGCACGAGCAGAATGGATTGTTGACGGGACATGATGATGATTATCCGGCTGTTGTTGTTGACGATGTGAATACACATTTTGCGCGACATGTGGGATTTGCGGTGATGGAGCTATGTATGGATGAAGATGAGGATGAGGCATTTGAGGTGCTGCACTTCGCATATTCAAATTGTTGGTGTCATATGCGAATGAGCTTTCGATGAGTCGATGATCGTACTGTGGCACCTGGCCGTACGGACTTGCGAGCTGAGAATTCGGAAACTTGATACTAGTATGATCCGACGTAGGACCCGACCGATGTTGCAGCATAGGGTCTCCGTTTTCCAGATGCCCTGGCGATTTCTTTAACTGACTGCCGCCGCACAAGGACGAGATGGATGTGTTCTTCCAGACGGGGTATGCCAGCGTGCGACGTCGGTGATCGTGGCGATAACCCTTGCTGCGAGGTACGGTACGAGAGTGCGGACACTGATACAAATGACGGGGTTTTTGCTCGCTTCTCCTGGAACAGACAATTCGATGCCCCAATCATTCTGGGTCGCAGAGGTGAGAATCTAGATTTTCTGTTTCCTGGGATTAGCCAGTATTTCATCTGCGGATATCCATTGTCCGGAGGAGTTGATGGCAGCGCTGTTGCGTTACATATCCATTGCTTAAGCACACGAAGAGAGACTGGGTCAGTGTGTTGTGGCAATTAAAGAGTCGAACACACCTTTGTCACCTTTTCAATAACTTCTGGAGGGAAATGAAGACCCTCGCCAGCCATTTCCTCTCACTCTTCGAGCCCACAAACCAGTCGATGTGGTCTTTGGCATTGAATATGTCGCTCAAGAGCAGCGATTGCCAGGAATTGGAAGCAAAGGTACTCCAGCAGCGTTTGAAGGTGGTACAAGAGCCATTGTTAAGGATGAGACCCAGATTGGGCTCAAGGAGTCAGGATACGAGTTGGACACGACTCGAAGTTGTAACGTTGAACGTGGGCGCCGTCCAACTCGCGTCTCAGATTGCGTAATCTTACTAATCACAAAATAGGGGTCATATTTCCATATGGCCTTTTCCTCTTGCTTTCCTCATTCCGTCGCTTTCCAAAACGGTGCTCTCCTGCACACGGCACCCAACACTCGCTGGCCACTTGCAAAAGTCAAACGAGCCTTTCAAAACACTGGAAAAGACAATTCTCGCGCATTCCTGTGTTCACTCACGCTAATAGTGGCAATGATGTGCCGTTGTTGACTATAAACTCGAAGGCGGAAGTCTATGGCGTCGCGTTTCAAACGACGGCACGCTGATCTCGTCGGGGTCAGATAATGAATGTGTGCACGTATGGGATGCATCGACTGGAAAAGGGTTGAAGATTCTGAGAGGCCAATCCTACAGCCACGCTTCGAAGGCGCACTTTGGTGTACAGTGGTCTCAGGTCTCCCTTATAGGCACACGCCCATGGTACCTCGTCTGATCTGGAAGCCTTGTTCGAACACATGCTTCTCCACAAATTCGGTGTGAGCAAGGATCCAAGCGAGTTCTTCTTGGATCTCATGCAAAAAGTTTTCGGGCATGCTCAAGAAGTGCAGACTATGCATATCACACTCGCGCCGCCTGAAGTCGGCGATGAGGAAGAGTCCGAAGAGAGCTCCAGCCGAGTTCAGCAGAGTTGAATTTTCAACAACGGTTCGAATGGGTTCGCGAGTCGTCGGTTCGGAATGTCGCATGCGTCGTCACGCCGCGAGTCGATGGCGCTGGCCAAGTCGCCTGGTATTGTCTTGTGGCCGTCGACGTTTATTCCGATGGACCACTCTGAGATCGAGATCCATGCGTCGAAGCATCTGCGGTTGTCGTGCAAGAATTAATTATCTGATTGAACATGCGGTCGAGGCAACTGGCGATGAAGAGATCTATGAAGCGTCTGTTTTGGAAGCGCCGTGGAAATAAGAAGGGTGTGTTTTGTTTTTCTTGCACTATTCATTTCCTGGGTATGAATTGTATGTTGATGGTTTTTTCTTCTTCTTTATCAGGTTCCTCCGGCATCGTTTCATACCGCCACCGCCCTCTAGTCCCTCGCCGAATAGTGATTCAGGCTCTGACGCTGTTACCGTCCACGGATCGATCGCAGAGTCTGTCTGCTGGGAAAGCCGTGAATGCATGTGGGAGCTTCAATCGTTAGTCCCATCTCACAATATAAACTCTTTGATCCAATTCAAGTCTGACTACTAACTGGCTGTCTCTCTATTTACCCTCTCTCTCAGGGAATTCGGTTAGCGATTTGCATGTCAACATTCCTCCTCGTCAAGCGACCGGTCTTCCACCCCCGGTACGCCTAGGGAACGGGATCGCACACCTACGACGCCTATGTTCCCGACATCGCTCTCTCCTAATGCGCCTTCGATGTCGATATCAGCTTCATCCGTCGAGAGTCGACCGAGCCATAGGGATATGATGTTGATTGTTACACCCACCGCGCCGATTTACTCGCGGGAGATGACGCATGTTCGGACCTTCCGTGTATACGAGGCTATCAAGATGGACGAGAACCTCTTCGGCACGACGATGTGAGACGTTTGTTCTACTCTCATCATTTTTTTTCCTGGAGTTTCCACTTCTCTTTTTTTTGCAATGTGATGATGGCTCCCATGCGAGATGATCCACGTTCCTTAAACTACATAGCTTCGTTCGTTACACTCCTTATGCTTTCCCTTCCCTTTCCATTTTCATGTCAACGTTTTAACGTTGGTGTCCCTGGCTCTCCAGCTTTCGTACGAGCGGTATCATTACTAAAACTCTTATTAGAGTATAGATCCGTCGACATCTCGAATTCCTTCCTCTCTATTGCACTCTCCTTTTCCTTCCTTCCTTCCTTCCTTCCTTCTTTCTTTTGTTAGTAATAGTACTGCCTTCGATCTTCGATGTATTATGGATCCGGTGTATAAACAGTATCATTATTGGTATCAATTTATTCTCGAGTATGGATACATTTTTCTTCAAAGAATTGTGCCTTGGAGTCTACCGTCTGGGTCTGGACGCTCGCTTCATAATAAGTCAAGTTAAACCCCATCTGGACTTTCGTTTGAACTTCGACTCCCTTGAGTAATTGTGGACGTATTTATTTACTGAGTGCATACTCACTTGGCTTAATACTATACCCATGCGCACTTTAACAACGGTCCCCATTCCCAAGACGCCCTATCTCGTTTTAACTTTTTATTATTAGGCTGCTTTAGAAATTAGCGCTTTAGCCGGCCTACCTGAAACTTGGCTACGGTCTACGCTTCCGATTTCGTTCTTATTAGTAAAGATGCATATATTAGCAGAACTATCGGGATGGTCGACATCTGAACAGCAAGGTCAATGTCGTCTGTCGCGAGTTTGTCAATGTCAATGTATAAGCTATTCGACTTGGGAGCTGGTAAGAGCAGAATCCATGTCACTGATGCCATTGACATTCTCTCGGCGAATTACTGTCGCCAATAATACTTCAGATTTCTTCATATAAGCGCGGACCCAATTTTGCACGAATAGTACTGACAATATTCAATTATCAACCATCAAAATTCAGTCGCTCGTTCATTCATACATCATAATCAGCAGTCCGAGAGCTTGTCCGCCAGACAAAGGTCATGATACACGTAATATATAGGATGATAGACCTACGTAGATAATCGAATTTAATCAGACTAGATTCAAAGGGCGGTGAATGAACTTTTAATAAACCACATACCAAGCAAGCCAGACGACAGGCATCGCCAACATAACCCATAATTCCACCACACAACCACCTTCGTTCGAGTCTTCTTCATTTCCTAAATAGACTAATAGGCTATATCTGTATGAGCATTGGCTATCCATATCACTATTACAAGGGGAACGATAACTCACCAAAGCCCATTCAGCCGCCTTCCAAATCTTGTGGATCGTCCCAAAGCGAAGCATATACACACCCCAAAGCGAGACTCATCAACGCACGACAACGGCGCCGTGTAGCTGATAACCGGATCGCCCCCCGCGTTCGCGTTCGCGCTGTCGAGCTGTAGCGTGGTGAGGGTGGCTCTGTTGCAAAGGAAATGAACAAAATCCTATGAGACACGCATACAACCCCATCTCGAGCACCAGCTTCTTGATTTCGGGCAGCATCATACCCCCTCTTCAAACATGCCCGGAACGCGCTAAAAAATATTAAATGCCAGAACGCGGAGGAGAGAAAGGTGTATGTATATATGGGTGGGTAGTGTCCTTAAGACAAAGTCGACGACGATTTGAGTTATACTAGGCTTTCTTCGAAGAGTATGAGGATACGTATGCGATATGTGGTTGGGTTTTTTCAGACGGTCCTTTCGAACGACTGAAAGGCCAAAGCAAATAGCTGGACAGATTTGACCGGAATGAGGACTTCTCAGGCTCTGCGTCTACATTCGGTGGTTTAGAATTTGGATGTGGACATGCATACGAATTTGAGTGTGAATGCGGATGTGAAGGTGTAAACAGAGGCTTCCAGGGATATACTCCATAAATTTCAAGAGATCCCTCGTGTGGCTTATGGCCGGTCGTTTGCGAAAGAATTTTCAATGCGAGGCGCAGCCGTGAAACTCGGTCGATAATCATACTGTAGTGGTTGGGCGTAGGGACTTGCGAGTTGATCCGACGAAGAGAAATATTAGCCAACGACCGGTTTTGTAGCATCGAGTCTCCACTTTCCAGATGTCGTGGCGTTCGTTCTAGCTGACTGCCACCTCGGCGAAAAGGGACGAGGTGAGTGTGTCCTCCCGAACGGGATATGTGGGAGGCTGGCTCCGATGATCGTGGTGATAACCCTTGGTGAGAAGTAAGGTAGGAGAGTGCCGACGCATAACTGGTACGAGATGCGGGGGAAGGTCGCCTTTCTTCCTGCTGCAGCATTCTCTAAATGGTGTCCTGGAGCAGTCAATTCGATGCCCGAATCGTTTAGAGTAAGTAGAAGAGATAGTATGGGAGAATATTTGGTTTGTGGGATTGGTCAGGATTTCTTCAGCGGATGCGTCTTTCCAGACGAATCGATGGCGGTGCATGTCTACTGCAGGGATGCAGTAAGACTGGGTTGTGTCGTTTCACGGCAGGGGTCGACTACCGCAAACCTATCGCCACAAGCCGTGTAACCTGGATAGTTGGAATCAATAGACATGAGGCTTCTGGCGCACAGCCTGAAGTACGAATGCTGTGGAAGTTTAATGAATAATAAATATAGACATTCAAGAGGCATCCGGCGTCTTTATCTTTATCAGTGGGCGGCTGACTCCGGAACTCTGACCACCGTCCCTGTAGCTCTCCACAGTTGCAAGATTCAGAAACACTACCGTCAATCAGTCCCGACACGTCCAATATGTCTTGTTTAAATATCCTCCCACTATGCTAATGCACTCTACCGTAAATGGTATATGGTGGGTGAGGATGCCAATCATTGAAGTCTTCCGATGATGTTCATTCTCGCCTATTCAACAGTAATGATTCCTCCTGCAGTGCGCAGCCCCAGATTGGCTGCGTTGACTCCAAATTGGGTTATAACAAGTACTGGCCACCTTATCGAGAGTGAGTGGAATTTTTCGGCCAAAATATCTTCTTTCACTAGAGCACATGCACAGTTTGAACACGACAATTATACCGTTCCTTGTGCTATTTCGAGACGCAGATCTTGAGATTTACCAATACCTCCCTCGCCCCACACATCTGCCTCCCAATATTCGCAACCATCATGTCAGATAACAATATTGAAAGTAGCACGAATAACGCAATTCGTACCCTAGTAAGTGGAAACATGCATCTAAAGAGATCAGGAAGCGATGTTAAACATTCTTTATCCTTCGTGAAGGCTATTTTTTTCGCAGGAACAGCCGTCGGGATGCTCTCTTTCGTTGAAGCCGTTTTCACTAAGCGCGAGGGATCGCCGAGCTCTGAAGGTGGAGTCAGTGACGATGTGGTTGTCACCTGCCTCCTCCTTTCAACACTCTTCTCTCTCTCAGTGGCCGCCCTACGACAGCCACAGAGGAACACCCGTGTTGCAGACTTTGCCTTGAGGCTTTCATTCCTGACCCTTCTAGCCGGAATGATGGTTTTCACATGGGGAAATCAGCGCACGATCACATCGGTTGTCTTCACAGTTTCTTTCATACTGCTTGTAATCGCGTACAGCACCTGGACAGATCCGAGTCCGAACCGTGATGAAGAAAGTGAGTGATCATTGCGTTAACGCAGGCATTCAATTTGACGATTTCTGAAGATGATTTTTGGGATAGGATTGTGGGATATTGGGGAAAGTGGTGTAGCGTCGGACATGTACCAAATGGTGGCAAGTTATGACAGCAGTTCTCGTATTTCTGAGAAGTACTAGAAACCTAGGACACGATGGGTCGAGTTATAATTAGACGCAAGATAAGCTGTGTGATTATAGAATTGCACAGGACTTCAATGTCAAGCTGATATTACACTAGGATACACGAGGCAACCATGTGTTCCAATATATATATTATCACCTGCTCGCTCTGATAAGATACGCTTACTACCCCCATTCTTCTCTCACTATCGATCCCTAGACCGTGATCTTGCTATGGTTTGTGGATAATCGCTTTCTGATGTTGTCCGTCCATAACTGACCCTCTGCAATCTTTTATTCTATAGAGGGTGCATAACCTGTTTCCATCACCATTTCTTCGTGACTGACCCACTGTGATCTTTATTCTATAGGAAGTGCGTAACCTCTTTCTATCACTGTTTTGTCATAACTGATCCACTGATATTGATTCTATAGCTTGTGTGTAATCTCTTTCTATCACTGTTTCTTTTCCATCACTGTTTCTTCATGACTGACCAACTGTGATCTTTATTCTATAGGAAGTGCATAACCTTTTTTTATCAGTGTTTCTTCTTGACTGATCCACTGTGATTTTTATTCTATAGCCTGTGAGTAACCTCTTTCCATCACAGTTTTTTTACAAATGACCCACTGTGATATTGATTTTATAGAAAGTGTGTGACCTCTTTCCATCACTGTTTCTTCATGACTGACCCACTGCAATCTTTATTCTATAGGAAGTGCACAACTTCTTTCTATCACTGTTTCTTCATGACTGACCCACTGTGATCTTTATTCTATAGTGGGTGTGTACCCTCTTTCCATCACTGTTTCTCCATAACTGACCGACTGTGATCTTTATTCTATAGCATGTGTGTAACCTCTTTCCATCACTGTTTCTTCATGACTGACCCACTGTGACTTTTATTCTGTAGATTGTGTGTAACCTCTTTGCATCATTGTTTCTTCATGACTGACCCACTGTGATCTTTATTCAATAGAAAGTGCATAATCTGTTGCCATCACTGTTTCTTCATGACTGACTCACTGGGATCTTTATTCTATAGTGGGTGTGTAACCTCTTTCAATCACTGTTTCTTCATGACTGACCCACTGTGACTTTTATTCTATAGCTTGTGTGTAACCTCTTTCCATCACTGTTTCTTCATGACTGATCCACTGTGATCTTTATTCTATAGCAAGTATGTAACCTCTTTCCATCACTGTTTCTTCATTACTGACACAATGTGATCTTTATTCTATAGCAAGTGTGTAATCTCTTTCTATCAATGTTGCTTCATGACTGATCCACTGTGATCTTTATTCTATAGGAAGTGTGTAACATCTTTCTATCACTGTTTCTTCATGACTGACCCACTGTGATCTTTATTGTATATATAGTGGGTGTGTAACCTCTTTCCATCACTGTTTTTTCATGACTGACTCACTGATTTTTATTCTATAGGAAGTGTGTAACCTGTTTTCATTACTGTTTCTTTATGACTGACCCACTGTGATCTTTATTCTATAGGAAGTGTGTAACCTCTTTTGATCACTGTTTTTCATGACTGATCCACTGTGATCTTTATTTTATAGAGAGTGTGTAACCTCTTTCTATCACTGTTTCTTCATGACTGACCCACTGTGATTATTATTCTATAGCTTGTGTGTAACCTCTTTCCATCACAGTTTCTTCATGACTGACCCACTGTGATTTTTATTCTATAGCCTGTGAGTAACCTCTTTCCATCA
>JANCIO010000602.1:0-13417 GCA_027604855.1 Psilocybe subaeruginosa
TTATTATGTAATGCTGACTAAGCATTGTATTATACACTGATTAAGTACATTATGAGAAATTCTGACCGGATTCCGACTGGTTCTGAGTGGGTCCGAGTGGATTCCGATCGGATTCCGACCGGTTCTGACTGGGTCCAAGCGGTTCCGACCGGTACCCGTGGGGCACTGTAAAGTACTGCTAGTGTCCATGAGGTATTCCACTTCTCAGGTGTCATGTCCACAAGTGTTTTTTTCCATGTATTTGAGAACACATAAATCGAAAAGAGAATGAAAATCAATTGGTAGTTTATTAGTCAGTTCTCCAATCAAACCATCCCTCACACAACAAGATGTGGCTCATCATTATCATCAAAGGGATGAAGGCAGAGAAATGTGTGCTTACAGCAAATTTCCAACAGCTTTCTTTGGACTTCATCTTAATCTTCATCATCTCCATTTCCATTGTCATCGTTCTCCGGATCACTTTCTTCTTCCTCCAATATAGACTTCATTTTGGTATCCCATGGGCCAATGTACAGCACCCAGGTGCCTATCCTCTCCCTCTCCCTCTCCCTCTCCCTCTCCCTCTCCCTCTCCCTCTCCCTCTCCCTCGTGCAGCTTCCACCCTGTCGCCTCCATCTTTCAGGCCAATCTCTCCACTACTCACACCTGCACCTGCACCTGCACCCCTCACCTCTGGGCCAGACCCCGACGCAGCCCATTTCCACTTGGACCTACCCACCTTCAAGCCCCCTACACCAGATGTATGCTTAATAGCATCCTCTTTGACCACCCCCGCCCAACAAGTTTTATGGCCAGGTGCATGCGTATACTCAGGCATCCTTACACTCTTGAGTAAGCACATCCGTAACCTCCAGTGGCACGTCAGTGACTGGGCGACTGGGCGGCTGGGTGGCGGGCAGACGCTGATCCAGATCCAGATGCTGTCATGAGTGCAGGAGCAGGAGCAGTGTGGGATTCCCATCACCCACCCCATGTCCACGTCCTGCTGCTGGAGTTGGGATCGTGTGTAAAGGTGACCCTGCATCTGTTACACTTCCTTGACCACATGGAGGGATACTGTTCCTCCATTTCCCCTGCCCCTGCTTCTTCTCATCATTTCTATTCTTGTTCTTGGCAGGATAGAGCCTGAGCCTGGGCATCATTACCTTTAACATCATCATCCTGTGCAGGTCAATGATGATGCTTGGGTTGAGCTCTTGAACGGATGGCTACACCACCACAGGTGCTCACACTCAACCTGTCAATGGTCCTGGTGCCTGGGACACTGCTATCACCACCGTGGAATTGGTATTGACGAGACATTGGGAAATGAAGTGCTTGGATTCAATGGTCAGATTTTTCAGATTCGTGGTATTGGTAGAGGGCAGATCGGAATGCTGCTATGCAGGCCCACAGATCATTGTGATTGTGCTACAACAATGTAAATATGTCAGTACACAAGCAACTAAGTAGGGAGCTAAGATGTGGAAGGGAATAAGGACCAGAGTTGGGAGAGGTGCATATATGCTGGGTGGAACTGGACAAATCCATTACACTTGGAGATGTGATATGTCCTCAATCTCAAAGTAAAACACCCTGGGACCTGGTGAAGCGACTTCATTTGTTACAGACAACAACTATGTATTTTGGGCCATTGTCAATGAGGACCAGCAGTTGTTTTATTTTTGTCAGTGAGAAGGTGATAGAGAAAAGATGGTGGAATAGGACCATTCTAGAACTGGGAAATTTTTGATGGAAGTTACAAGCATGCAGGATACTGACCACCTGCAGACAGCTGCTCTACCCTATATGGGAAACAATGAACATGAAGGTGCTGGCCTCTGTCATTACACCGGATTTGGTCAATGATCAGTTTGAAAAAGCAATTTAGCATTGTGCAAAAATCTAAATATACATTAAATTTCCCACAAATTCCGAAGATCATTATCTCATCAGCTAAATGATGGGTTCTGAATTTGGCAGTATTTAGGCAAAAATTCAATTGTCTTCAAATTCTGAATGTCCGAAAAGTAATGCTAGACAAGAAAACTCTTTGTGAATGATGGGTTTAGCGATATAAAAGGCTCTGGTGTCATGTCTGGAACAGTCCAGATTTGGATTTTTTTTCAAAACCATGGGATTATAAAGTACTAAATATGTAGAATTATAAATGGTTTGTGTGCGCTTTTTTGCCTTCTAAATTAGGAATGTCACAAGTTCAATTTCTGATCATTGCAAACATTATAAACTTGCAGAAAATCATTCTAAAATTCTTATTTTATTAACAACTAATTGTACAGCCTTGATTTTTTTTAGAGAGGAAGCTTTACATCTATTACACAGTCTACATTTATATCTATCAATTTTTGTCAGCCAATAACATATTAATTAAATCAGTAAACATACTTCCAGCTTTGGCTAATGTTTGCAGTTATTCTTTCCTTTACAGTTTGTTTCTTTAAGGCCAGCAGCAACACACACCATGCATCTGCATTTTTTCTCATCACCCCAAATTGCATAGAGTGGACCAGGAGTAAAAGATTGACTCATATTTATATTGCATGATGGTCCTGGCATAGAATATAGTCCAGATGTTGATGCCTCTGGGTCCTGCATTGTCACATCCTGGGATATCAATTCAGATGATGGTGCATCTATACCCAGTGTTACTGTATCTTGGACAATAAATGTTGACAATGAAGATGCCTCTGCACTTTGCATTGGCATTGGCACATCTTGAGTGACAAATATTCCTGTAGAAATTGAGGTACTTTCAACCTGCATAGTATGAGAAGTCATGACTCCTGGATAGTGTCTTTTTGCTGCAGGAAGGACACATGGAACATGCTTATCTGACTGCACTCATTTCTCATGTGGTTTTATCTGTGGCTGACTTGGTAAATTGTTTGCTTCTCTTGACAGTGCTCACTCCAAATCTTGTAATATGCAGCTAAATGTTCTCGGAGTTTGTAAAAAATTGTTTTTCCAAAGTAGCATACTTTGCCCCACATTAACAGGTTGAGAATTATTATCTTGCTTTTTCTTGCCAAAACTTGCTTTTGCTCCACCTGCAGACTGACCAGCTATGGTTTTCTGGCTTTTGAGCCTTTTACCAGACATGTTGAGTAGATTAGGCAATATATCAACAATCAGAAGTAATTGGATGGTGAGAGATGAGGGACAGATGAAAGAGTAAAATAAGGGACTATAATTCAGTGGTCAGCTGAAGTGATGATAAGTGTGGTGTGTGCAAGGGTTGTAGACTCCGTATACAAGGCCTAAGGTTATGTTTGTAAGAAAATAGAGCGGAATGAGTGAACACAGATGAAAATTGTCGAGTGTGAATTCACTCCAAGATGATGTGAGTCAATGTGAGGTGAAATGTCCCTGTATTCAACTGAGGATTCCCAAATGGAATCCTCTCCTATTTATACAAAATGTCTACATTACTCTAAATTTAATTTTAGTACTAAGGAAGCCAAGGTATTCTTTATCTGTGAATGAGGGATGAGGAAAGGAATAGAATTAGGAGACATTTGGGCAAAAACAGGGGCAGTTGCGAGCCAAGGCATGTGGTGCACGATCTTGCCTGTTATGGTTGGTTTTGGCGTGTGTGGCATATTTCTTTTTCCTACCTACAAATTTGACGCCCAGTCAGTTTGTTATCTTGATCAAACTCATGAGTACTATGGAAATTGAAATAAATATTTTCATATGATTTCCGTGCAATAGGGCAATAGGAATGTGAATTCTTGGAATGTGTTCCCATCCATGCAATACAGTCACATTACTGTTTGTGTCATGTTGCTTCCCAGGCTTGTGCTCAATGGGTTCCTTATACAGCAATTATTAACAGCCGTTTTGAGTCAGTCACCTGATTTGGGTGTTAATTTTGATGGGTTTTCGAATTGGGGTGTTAATTTTGATGGGTTTCCTAATTGGGGTGTTAATTTTGACAGCTTCCCAATTAGGCTGTTAAATTGTGGCTATGCAAATTAACACCCTAATTGGGGTGTTAAAGTGTTCCAGATACAGCTCCAGAGCCATATGAAATGTTTAAACTATTTTTAAGTTATTTTCACATGAATTTTGATTCCACAAAAGTTACTGCTGCCAGCAGTGTGCAGTACATCCAAACGAATTGGATAGTTGTTTACAGAATATACCAGATTCCTTTTTACTAACTCCCTTGTGTACTTCATCTCTTTCCATTCTAAAATTCTCCTTCATGCACCATCGTAGAACCAAGCACATAATAATAGCAGCTCCCAATGTAGCTATACAAATTCCATATGAGTTACAGTACATGGGTCCCCACGTGGAGGGCCAAATGTATCTATTCAACCATTTTCCATCAGTATACATCGTTGAATGATGTCTAAACAAAAACTACACATGCTCCAGCAATATTGCTGAGCGGCGAGAATCCATTTGTTAACGCAAGTGCTACAGCACGCTTGGATACTGGCTGAGGAAAGCTTTGGCTAATCCATGTGTAGAATATTATAAATCAAGCAAACAATTGAGCCATTAGGAAACTGTAGATATTTTTTGGTGATTCAGTCCATGCCTTAAGATTGGGTGTTGTTACTCACAATGAGAGGTATCATACGGCAATGTTCATTGTGCTAATTGTGATCACAAACCCCCAGATGCCGATGGCCAAAGGGCCCACACAATAAAAGCATCTCTCATTCGTCATATCGGAGTGTCGAGAAAGTATAAATGCAATGATTGTGGTAAAGAGGAAAGGAGGCGCTTACATCAGCAGGGTGACTGTGCGATTAAATCCCATTGTGGCACTCAGCGTCGGAAAGTACGCATTAAATGAGAGGGTAACTGCCCATGAGGTCAAGAGCAGCGCCATCCACCATACTTTCCAATCTGTAATTGCCATCCACAGTCCAACCAAGCCGCCGGATTCCATGTCTTCATCGCTGCCCATGTCTTCTTTCAACCTTTTCAGGGCAAGGGCCTGCTCATCATTGGTTAACCAACAAGTTGTTTCAGGGAAATCTGGGAGAATAAAAATTGCCAAAATGGCTATTGCAACGGTAAGCGATCCCTCAATAAAGAACAGCCATCTAAAATAAAATATTAGATCAGGTCTGGGGATCAATAGACCAAACAAATATCACGGATACCTCCAGGCAGCATGTCCCAGTTTTCCTTCCATTCCGCTGAGAATACCTGAGGCCATCAGAGCCCCAAATGCATTGCTGATAATATTACCACAGCAGAGGATGGCTATCCGTAGACTAAGCTCATTGTGCTTGTACCATTTAGTCAAAAGGAACTAGTCATGTGGAATTAATACTCATGAAATATGCAAAATAAAGTGTCAGCTTACAAATGCTCCAGGGAAGAAAGCCGCTTCGATGAATCCAAGAAAGAATCTTGTAAGCAAAGCGCCCATAAAGCTGTCGCATACTCAAGTCAAACGCCATATGTATGCCATGATATACAAAGCATTTACTTTGTCACTATACCTAGGGACAATTAAAAATGGCTCTTATGAAACGCAGAAGACACACCTGTGAGGCATGATATAGTTCCCCAGACAATCATACAAGCAGGAATATACAGTGATGGTTTTGCAGTCCAATTCAAGAACATATTCCTATAGTCATTGTTATTTCAGTGGAGATGTTGACTCTCTGGTATGTGATCTACTTGCGAGGGGATTTGCATTATAATGTAACTGACGTAGAGAATAGACAGCACAGTCATGAATTCAGCACCTGTTTTGTGTGGTGCTTGAATCAGCCCATTGTGACACTTTGCGATGAACTGACCCTGAAGTTTAAGATCTTACTTGAATCCCCATAAGCGTGCTGAACTAAGAATGCATTATTAAATATAAGATTAGATGTTCAAGTCAGACTTACCCAACATTGTTCCTGTCGATCTACAAGTATCCTTATCAATAATCGTTAATAATATAGACAACAGAGAGCTCACAAAGTTAAGGATGTATATGACCACTAGAACACTCATCCTTAGACCGACTTTCCAGATGAGCTTTCTTTCAAGGAGCTTGCATGCTTCGGTACCACCAAACTCTGTGTCTAGGATGTCATTGCCACTGTTACAGTCGTTGTACTTTTCCTCATACTTCTCGTTGTCACCGGGGGAAAGATCAAAGCCACTGTGAATCATTCCTCTTTGCAGTTGTGTACACCAATGTACAGCTCTCTGCGTGTGGGGAGAAAGGGGAAAAAAAGACAACAGATGAAACCATTGCTATCTGTATGATATAGAACAAGATCATATTGTTATAGCCAGATTCACTCATAAATCACACGTCAAAGATCTGATCCAAACAGTTCAGGGCCAAATCTCCCAGTCGGCTACATATACATAACTTATTATAAATTGTTTTAGGGCAACAGCATGCATTGGACTAGCTAGCAGACAGATTGCTCCCAGAGCCTGGATGATGTCCCAGCTTGAAATATAGACAGGTGCACTACTGGAAATTTAAGTTGCAATGTTGACCCATACCTTTACAGCAGACTCAAAATTCTGGAGAGGTAGAGGTATTTATAGTCAGTGTAACATCTAAATATAATCACATCCTGACACACCAGCAGACCCACCGCCGATTCCACCCAAACACTGCTGGCAGCTGTGATTTTTGTGAGTTGCAAAATTCATGTAAAACAGACTTGCAATAGTTTAAGTGTTTCATGTGGTTGAATTTATCATCTACCAAAACTTTTTTTGTTCACAAAGACTGTTGAAATCTGGGAATAAAACAGCTCTATTCCCATGATCCTGTGCACTGAATGCACCACCACAAGTATGTAGAATTTTTATATACATTGAATTCTCTGTTACAGAGTCAATTTGGTTAGTATAAAATGTATTTACATTGTTGTACACCATGTGTTTACCTCCCAATCTCACAGTTTTTATCTGTTTGCTTTTGTCTTTTCAATTAAGACAATTAAAATTTAAGAAAAATGATGAAATCTTTTCAAATTTAACATTCAGCAGATTTTTGCCTTTTGCAGTGTTTGTCTAAGATTAAAACTCAAATAAAACATTGAAAATTTATCTGAAATTTAGCTAAATTCAAAATCCATCCCCCAATGAGTAAAAAATCTGCAAAATCAATACATGAAAAAAGTTTAAAATTACCAAAGATTTCTAACAAATATAGCAATTCATAAAATAACATCAAAATTTTAGAGGTCTTTCCTTTCCCCCACACATTCCATATAGACTCTCTGCTGTCAGGGCAAAATTAAAATCAGTGTGACAAGGCCACCAACAAAGACAAGCAAAAGAGTAAGAGCAGAGAATGAAAAGAGAGCAGAGAATAGACTTATGAGGAATCAATGATCTGAAGGTTCACACCAATGGTAGTGGAAATCCTAAAAGATTGAAGCTGGGAATCTATCTACAGCACATGCAGTACTTATACTACTATAGAGAGGTCTTTCCTTTCCCCTGCACAATCCATATGGACTCCAGTGGGCTCCAGTGGGCTCTCTTCCCAGCCAAACTGGCTGACAGATTGTCTAGTCCACTGGAGTCCACTGGAATCGCACTGGACTCCTGCCAAATTTTCAGTCCAGTCTCTGTGCAGTAGATTATGATTCCAGTCAAGTCCACTGGAGTCCACTGGACTTGGGCTTAATTATTTACTGAAAAACAACAAATAATATGTTTACTAGCATAGCCCAGTGGAGTCCATTGAACTCTGTTTATCTTTTTACACTCAGTATATAGGCAAGTCCACTGAAGTCCATATGGATAGTATGGAGGATGATAAAGTACTGTGATTTTCTCTGCTTTTTCAAACACATATCCATACTCTTCTGTAGATTGCTTGTTTCATCCCCAGTTTTCATTCATGGATGTATAAAAATACTGATATGATACTCAGGATGAGTTTTGTATCTGAAAACATATAATATTAAGATGGATTTCCCAACTTTGTCCACATTTTGCTTCAGCAAAACATTGAAATGATCATAAACTGGAGAATGCCAGAACAGATTTGCTGCATCTTATTAAATAATTTATTGGCTCATTTACATATTATATAACAATTAAACTACACACCAAAGATGTCAGACACTCCCCAGACTTGAAGATCAGTTTGGCAGTCAATGGTTGGTGCATTACATCCATGCTTGATAGGTAAGACAATAATTGGAATGATTTTTTGGATCTTGGCTCTTGCTCTTATCACTTAATATGCTTGAAGGTTTAGAAAATCAATAGTAGCTACCAAAGCTGGATCATATAACCTGAAAACTGTGGGGGAACACTTATCCAAGTTCTCATGAAGAATAGATATGGCCTATGATTGAGATGAAAAATATCATCTCAATCACTGAATTATATCTGACATTTCTTTCATATCTTTCATTTTTTTGTATCTATTTCATTTATTTCAATAAAGCAGCATATCTTTCATAGCTTTCATGTATATTGGTTGTTCTATATCTTTTATATGAAATGAATACAATAAATATGAAAGATACAAAAAATAAGTTTGCTAAAATGAAAGATAGATATGATAGATATGAAAAAGGTGGCAGAGATGGTGGAGATAAAAAAGTTACAAATGAAAAATATAAACAAAATTGTGGAAATAATTGAAATGAATGGAATAGATATGATTGAGATGATATTTTTCATCTCAATCATAAGCCATATCTATTCTTCATGAGAACTTGAATAAGTGCTCTCCCACAGTTGTCAGATTATATGATTCAGATGGTAGCTACCACTCCCATCTCAGGCTCCTGTTGAGACACCCAAGATACATATATGTCCTAGACACTTATTAGCAAAGACAAAATAGCTACTACAATCCATAAAGGGTACAACTTAGAAATATACTAAAATGTACTCTAATGCCCACTCAAGCTAGAAAACATTGTTGTATGTCTATGCACACCCCAGTAGCAATACTTTCCAACATCGCACACCCATTCGCAGATATGCACGCCCCAGCCCCTCCACCCCCCCTGCACGCCCTAATTTTGCACGCGCCACGGTAAAAACCTGTGCCCTTGTGAACCGAGTGGGCTGAATATCACCCGACATCGATCACCATCTCATGGATGGAGAAACAGAGTGTATGAGGCAGTTTGGAAGTAGCGATGACTACACGACTGTAGAGGATGCTTCACTAACGACGATTGCGCAACTGTAGAATACACAGAAGCAGCGGTGGGAAGATTAAGACAATGGTGCTGACGAGTCTCTCATTGGGAAGACGTACATATTCGCCATTTGAACCTGTGAAGGAAATTCCAAAGAACGGCAGATGGGTACGTCTCCCAGTTCTGAGCAGTATTATACCATACTTTCCGTCACAAATCATCACTCTAATTGCTCTCTAAACATAGACCACGTTTCAAAGGCAGTGAACAACCGTTACTGTAGTCCGCAATTCGTCAGTTTGATCCGGAATTTCATGGCTTCACTGCGGGCGCGAGCTGTTGGATACCAGTATACATTAGTCGCAGACATTCAGACAGCATAGTCTTGACTGGATAGGAGAGGAATGAGGACTTACTGTCGAGAGAGTCGAAGTGAATATTTCGTCTAATGGGAAATGTTCTACATTCAAATAGTATGTGTCGCTCTGTTAATTGAGGCGCATTACCTATCTGGAACCAAGCTTGGAGTGCCTATGCAGCTGCGATACTAGGCGAATGCATGGTACGATTTGTTAAAGATATTTATGGTGCCCGGGCCATAGCAGTACCATCCGAATGAATTTATGCCTGTAGTTATGCAAGGCAAATGAGATTGTATAAGACAACTGGATGTGGAGGAGATCAAGACGAGCCACTTATGAGCAGAAAGGGACTTCCACATTGCTCATGGACGAAGTTGATGCCAGGTTGAATGCACAGGACCGAACAACAGCCTGTGAGTGGCCCGGAAGCTTTCGGGATGTCCCACAGGTGGTTCACAATTGGCACAGACCATCCACCATCATTCTTGATATAGCCTCTGAGCGCTGAGCTGCGCAATCCCCGACACAATGAATCATGGGCTATTGACACGCCTGACATACTCTGAATCTATTATTGTTCTATTCCTCGCTCGTCTCCTTACACTCGTCGACCATTCAAAATGAATGCTTTCGGTCCAAACCCGAACGACAGCGTGTAGTTTAAAATACAGGCATTCGATGATATCTGATTACAACTTGTTATACATAATGCATGACCTCCCAAATTGTCCATTCTCATTCCATTATCAACGACTTGTGAGAAAGGAAGATCCGAAGCCTTGTGTTTAACGTCCTGGCGACAAGATACAACCAAATCCAGAGCTATAGCCTCCACGGGACACTCTCATACCACCACTCGCTCTTCTTTTCCGCTTTTCCCGCCTGTTCCGTATTTCCTTGTATATCCTTTCCGCATCTTATCCACTCCAGCTGCGTCCCCTCAAACAGGCCGTTGAACGGATTTACTGTCAGTCAATCTTTGCTATTCCTCAAACAGTGCCATTGATGTCTCTCTCAACTCAGATTCCTTATATTAATAATACACATGCACAACCAAGGACAGTGAAAAGGCATTGGTGAAGGTTGACGTAGGATGCAATTTGTCCACTGTCCGCTGTCAATGTGAGTGTGTGAGTGTTATGTCCTAACGAAGTCATAACTGTTACCCACAGGATTTTTCCACCTTCTAATCTATGTGTATGGCACTTCAGGTGCAATGGGCTATGAGCACCGCCCAATCAGGGAATTTGATCGCGTGAGACGAATCGGACGTCCACCGCTTCTATATATGGCTGTACAGGCGTTTAGTTGGAATCCAGCGTCCTGGTGAAGCCAAATAACTATTCTTTGTCAAAAATAGTCCACGTCCTAGTGGTGTAGAATGATGATTAAGGATCGAGTAAGCGCGTGTTCTGTACAAAACGCGTTATGTCTTGAGACATAGATGACTTAAATACCACTGCAGTTGCTGTATCTCTGATTAGGCAAGGAGGTCGGGACTAAGTCCTGGTTCTGCATTTGTTACAAACGTGAAAATGTTGCCATCCATCTCAAAAAATATGGTCATTCTGGAGCCTTGCCTGACGTGTTTCGTTTTCAAGAAATAGAGCATCATGTCCCTGTCTTCTTACGTGCCTTTATGTAACTGAATTCCAAAATGTCACTTGATCAAAATGCGACACGCATTGCGACCACGGAAATTATTGATATTACAAGACAAATCAATAATCAACGTGTAATTTTTGTGCGCATGTTCAAGTCCCAGTGCTTGTACGAAGTGCGAGAAGCATATAGCGTAGTTCATCGACATCCATACCAAGTTTCATCCTTCGAGTCCTTCGGAACGCGACTATTTCGAGCTAAATTATCCGCTGCCCAACACCGAGAACCAAATCAAATTCAAAACGCAGTCTGACCGTGATTACCACTAGGGTACGGATTGTCTGACAGAGAACCAGGATTGTAGATCGGATCAGGACACTTGCCGCTATTTACTGACGCCAGGACCGGGTTCATTGTCTCGGCCGAGGGCGGTGCAATCTCCACTATCTCAATCTTATCTTCCTTCAATAACGAAAGCGAACTCACAGGCGGCCGCTTATTTGGAGGCTTTCCATGCTCCATGGTATTCACAGTAGCATTTAGCGACTGGAAGAAATCAATACGCGACGCCGACGTCTGTTGTTCAGGCGATGCCGTGAGACATGATGGGTCCGGACTTGAGTATGCTTCGAGTGAATGTGAATGGACTTTCTCCAGTGTCCGTGTGTCGATGGAAATGACTGTGCTGGAAGAAACGGCTATCGACGAGTCGGTACGCTGGCCTTTTTCATAATTCTCAGAGTAAGAAGGAAGCGATCCCTGCGTAGCCGTAGAGATAGAGGGCCGCACTGCAGGGTTCCTTGGGAAATACCTCGAAATCGGCGATGACGGGTGATTAATTGGTGTCGTTGCCACTGTTGGAGTTGTAGGTGTCACCGGTGCCACAGACTCAGGACGCCACTTCTCCCACCAAATCCGCATGAACAGTGAAGCCTCCGAGTCCTTACAGTTCGTGTCGTGTTTTCCCTCCAGGAACGACCACCATTCCTCCGAGAACCTTTGGACGCTTCCAAAGCGATCTCTGCCGTTAAGTTTACGTCTATTACCAGCGTCTTCGCTTTCGGAGGTGTTGTTCTTATACGCGAACATGACCAACATAGTCGCCTCCAGTGCAGCCACAGCCGCCTCGTCCATACACGGTCCACGCTGCAGCAGCAGCGCATTAAGCCGCCTGACATATATCGCAGTGAGGTACAGAAGGTATACCGGATTGACAGGTTGACGATGCCTCGTAGACTGAGAGGTACTCAGAGACGAGGATATTTGGGTCATAATACTTTGGAATATCTTGATCGCTTTGGAGCGATCATTGTCAGAGTATTTCGAGAGATTGAGGGTTGTCATAATACGGAATGTGTCCCAGGCAGCCTTCTCCAAGAACTCGGCGGTATCACGATGGGCGAGGAGACAGTTAGAGGAGACAGTGTAGTACGAATCAGCAGCGCCTCGGAAGAAAGTTTTCAGCACGTGACTGTACTGTTGGAAAATTGGAACTGCAAATGGGCACATTTTATTTCAATTAAACGTCACAAAGAAAAGAAAAGAAAATAGACATACCTGAAATGTCGTTTTTCAAGGTCCTAAAACGATGCTGATCGAACAGGCTTCCTTTGAGATATGGAGGGAACGACTTCTGGTGTTCATGCTCAATATGATACCACCGAGAATAGAAAGCATTCGCCAGTCGCAGTCCCAGCTCTACGCGATGATGGTAGAAGTCCTTTGCATAGTAATAGTTCGAAAGTCTATCAGTGAACATAAACATGTTCTGATGGTGCAGGATCGAAATGAAGTTATGGAATTCCATTCGCAGTTTAATTTCACCGAAGTTGATTTTCGTGAGATGCTGTGGGTTGACGGCGTTGGCTCCCTGAGGATGCATCAGGGACTGCAGAAATTGATTCCTTCGCACGACCAACTGAAAGGTCGAATCAAGTTTATTTCGCTCAACGACTCTGCACTGTGGATGGTTGTTCGGCGTGAACGGTGTTGACAATTCATGAAAGCAATGATATGCCGCCGCCAGAACATCAGGCGCGACCCTCATCCCATCAACAACATCTCTAAATGTCTTCGAAATATCGAGTAATGGAGGAAGGCCGTTCTGCGAGAGGAATTTATGATATCCATCCATTTCAGAGCACACGCAGGCTTGTCGGACCGATAGCCAGCATAAATCGATTTCGGCCCACGTTTTCTTCGACCAGGTATTGGACAGATAGGATAACGCATGTTGGTTCTCGGTATTCAGTTTAGACAGCGATCGCAGCCACCTGCCTATGGTGAGGAATCGCTTGGAGCGACGAGTCAGGAAGTCGGAGGTGAAGTAACAGATGGCGTGGAAGA
>JANCIO010000603.1:0-13416 GCA_027604855.1 Psilocybe subaeruginosa
GGGTTGGGTTGGGTTGGGTGGGTTTGCGGTTGCGGTTGCTTTTTTGTTTGGGTTCTTGGGTTTGGGGATTGAGTGAATGCTGACAATGTTTTTTTTTTTTTTTTTTTTTCCGCTCTGCCTACATACTGCTGTTTTACGACCTTGGTTCCATCTTACTCCTAAACCTGCTCCTACAACGTCAATTCCCATCTCGATCTGCATCTCCTCTAATTTATTCTAAATTTCATTCTCGAACCTAACCTCACCAAACCGCACCCAACACAAAACCCCAACACCAACTTAAAACCCCGAACACAGCCTATACATGGCCCCCGAGATCCTGCGCTACGAGAAATACGACGCGCGCGCGGACCTCTGGTCCGTCGGCGCCGTGCTGTACGAGATGGCCGTCGGGCGCGCGCCCTTCCGCGCGCAGAACCACATCGAGCTGCTGAAAAGGATCGAGCACTCGAAGGGCGTGCGGTTCCCCGACGAGGAGGCCGAGCGCGGTGACGGGGAGAAAGGGAAGGAGAGGGAGAGGGAGAGGGAGAGGGACAAGGACAAGAAGGGAGCAGCAGGGGGGAGCGCGGACCTGCCGGTGCCGGAGGACATCAAGGCGCTCATCCGCAAGCTGCTGCAGCGCACGCCGGCCGCGCGCGCGAGCTACGAGGAGTTCTTCGGGAGCCGCGCGATGGTGCGCAGCAAGTTCCCGCGGCCGCAGGACTCGGGGTCGCTTGGCGGCGGCGGCGGCGGTGGCGCGGGGCCAGCACAAGGGGGACAACCGCAAGCGCATGTGGGCGCCCCGTGGATGGGCGGGCGCCCGCCGACGCCCGAGCACCACCGCGTGATCCCGCCCGAGGTGCTGGACATGAACGTGATGATCCCGCCGAGCAAGTTTAATTTCCGGCGCGTGGATGCGGATGCTAGTGCTGGTGCGGCAGGAGGACACGCGGAAGGCGCAGGCGCAGGCACAGGCGTGAGCCCACGGGGGGCGGGGCCGAGCTCGACGGCACGGGATGGGTCGCCTTCAAGTGCAGGGAAAGGAAATGGAAAACGCCGCTCGGGGTATGGAGCGGGCGTCGGCGTCAGTCCAAGAGGCGCAGGTGCAGGTGCAGGCACAGGAGGACAAGGAGGAGGAGGACAGGGCCAGGGACTCTCGACGGAGGGCTCCTTCATCCCCGGCGAGACGGAGGAGGACGGGAATCTGAGGAGGGAGTATGTGCTTGTGGGGGATACGAGGGCGGTTGAGTTTAATCGCGCGGTTGATGGTGCGTTTCTTTTTCTGGTTTTCTCTTTTTTAAAAACCATTTCTTTTTTCGAATGCGAATCTGACTCTGAATGCGCGTCGCCAACCCACAGAGATATCATCCGCGCAGCCCCGAAGACCGCTGCACGACCGGCGCGCGCAGACTTTCGAGCGGGACTACAACAACACCAACGCGTCGCCTGGTCCTTCCAACCCTACCACCCACGCCCACACACCGCTATCCCCCGACACGCCCACCCACACAGGATACCCCGCCGTGAACCTGCTCTCCCCCACCACCACGACCTCCCCCATCACCACCACCGCCACCTCGCCGAACGCCATGACGTTCCCGCCGCCCCCACACTCTGCAGGCGCAGCGGTCCCGCCGCCGCTCTCGAGCTCGCCGTCGCGCGCGGCGACGAACGCGCTGAATCGGGCGCTGAGCATCGCGAGCAAGAAGCTGTTTGGCCACGGGCATTCACATTCGCATTCAGGGGGTGGAGGGGATAAGAACGGGAAGCACAGGGCGTCGCCCTCGCGGGACTTCGCGGAGGGCGGCGGCGGCGGCGGAGGGGGGTACTTTGGCGGCGGCGGGCCAGGGAGTGCGCAGTCGTCGCCGCGCCGCGTGCAGGGTGTGCCGCTGCCCGGGGACGAGGGCGATAGGGGGACGGCTGCAGCGGGGACAGGGGAGCGGGACCCGATGGAGGAGGAGCTCCTCGCGGCGCTCGAGGAGCTCGCGCAGAAGACGGACGTGCTGACGCGCTGGGCGGACCAGATGTATGAGTATGTCAAGGCGATTCCGCAGAGTGCGTGCTTTTTTCTTGTTTCTTTCTCCCTCTCTCTCTCTTCTCTCGCTCTCACTCTCACACACCCAACTCTTCTGCGATCCAGAACCCCTGCCCGACCCGACCAAATTCGCACAGCGCGAGGGCGAGCCGGACAAACACGCGCGCCGGCGCAAGCACGCGGACATGGAGGCCGAGTTCAATGCCGTCACCTGCGTCGCGGTGTACATGCTCCTCATGTCCTTCTCGCAAAAGGGGATCGACAAGCTGCGGAACTTCCAGGAGCATATGAAGATGCGGCACCCCGAGGGCGATTTTGTGGTCAGTGAGGGGTTTGATGAAGGTGTGTTTCCTCGTCTCAAACGAGCTGATGTATTTTTTAAAAATTAATTTTTTTGCAGCGCTAAATTGGTTCAGGGAACATTTTATAAAGTGCAATGATAGAGCGGATCTGGTGAAGACTTGGTTGCCTGTCACGTATGATGGACCGAAGAGCTATCTCGATCAGCTGGTGTACGATCGCGCGCTTATTCTCGTGCGTCCCTCCTCTTGATTTCCTCAGGTTAATTAATCCCCAACCCCTCACCCATGTACAGAGTCGGACAGCTGCGCGGAAAGAACTCCTCGATCAGATGACGACGCCGGATGAATGTGAGAAACTGTACGAGGAGTCCTTGTGGTGCTTATATGCGCTGCAGGACAATCTCTTGCAGAGCGGGAACCCGTTCATGGACGAGGATCGGGAGACGATCGCCACCTGTACGTGCTCTTCCTCCTCGCCCTCCTCGTTTTTGCTCCGTATTATGTATGTTATTGACGCGTCGCGAACTACTACCTGCAGGGATCAAACGGACAAAGTTGCGGCTTGTGCGGTGTCGTGCGCGAATGGCGATGAACCACCATGATCGAGTGAACGATGCGCGCGCGGACCATAATCTGGCGGACGTGGCGAGGATCCCGGCGCCTTGGGATGCGAAGCCGACGACGGGCAGTCCGCTGCATGTCAATACTACGCTGTCATAAACGCTTTTCTTGTTTCTCTGCCTTTTGTTTCTTTCTTTCTTGTTGACTCTGGGCATGCGTTCTTCTCTCTCTTCTTTCTTTTCATTGGCTCCAATTTGGCTCCCAATTTCTGTTTCCGGTCTACTTTGGGAAGAAGATTTTTTTCTTTTTTTTGCTTCCAGGCTTTCTCTCTCTCACTACGTCTAGCTGTATCACTTTAGATGTTTTGCCCAGCCGCCTTGGCTGAAGCTGTGGCCGTTGCGCCTTCTCGTCGCCTTTCTCTCCCCTATTATTACCCTTCTCTCTCACTTCCCGCACGACTACATATTTACCACTGCATTGATATCTGGATAAACTCTCGCATCGCATCGCATCGCATCGTCCCTTTCACTATTTTTCACTATTACTATTATTACTACGGACTCATGACACGATCCACGTTATTTTACGCTTTCTCCGACTTTCTGCTTTCATCTCCTACTTCCCATCCCCATCCCCATCCCCATCGCCGTCACCACATCCTCTTCTTCAATTTGCTTGTTGTATTATTAGCTGTTCAAATTCTCTCTTTTTTTGTACATAGTGATTTGTTATCTCGAACTGGTTGTATTAATTTTTGGGACATGTAAATGTGCATCATCCATGAGATCGGAGTTGCTGTACTGTAGACGTCAGTCGATTTTGTTTGCTGGAGATGAGCTAAATGCCGAGTGAGGACTTGGAATCAATATTAATATTCGAAGATTTTGTTACTGTGCTACTAGAAATCGAAAGTTTTGTTAAGATCTTCGTGCAAGAGCTTTTTCATCCCGGGAGGTAGGCGGGGTTCGTCGCCGTCAGCGATGTATCCTAGTTCAGGTAGCATGAGTATGAATAGGCATAAATTGATATCGGCGAGGGGCGTACTAAATGGCATCTCCACAGATTCTTTAGCATTGAACTTGATTGTGGGATGATTCTGGGTAGGACGCGTTTTACCAAATATTGTTGCAGAAAATGACACCGATATTTGCACTTACGACGTAAGGTATCTCTTTGAGAGGTATCTTATCGTGCACAACCAGCTTTGTTACTCCGAGAGCGGTGTCTGTAGTCATCTGTACCGGGCCCAAATGGCGTGTGGGGAATCCACGAACGCGCAGTTCAGAAGTACGGTCCCGGGGTGGATCATCGCCTTGAAACGGAACCACAAAAAACAAGAAAAAGGAAGAAAGATCGTCAGGAAACGGCCCACCCTGAACTCGGATTCAGATCGGATTTGCTCACCTAGGATACCCTGTTGGCCCATGAGCTCTCACAGCTCGTACGCACACGCTTATTTGAAACCACATACCCCAAATAAAAACCACTCGAACCGACCGTCGCCGTCCTCTGGCGCGAGCTCGCTCTCGGCTTTGGGATCGAGCAGGCAGACTTTGTCGAGCGGGATCCCGCGGGCTTTCATTAGATCCATGATGCCCTCTTTGTGCACGGAGAACTTTGATAGAGTTGGATCGGAGGCGGAGCTGAACGCGGCAGATATGGAATCGGAGGATGATTTGGACAAGGATGTGAATTGGACGTGGCTCTCTGGGCCGGCTAGCATGCGCATGTGCTATGAGAAACGCTGTTAATTCTTTTCTGTGTGATGAATCAAACCGGGATGTATATACCGCATACTCGAGTTCAACCCATGGTGGTATCGATTTCGTCGTTTCCTCGTCGTCCTCCATGTGTTCTATGATTTTTTGGGTTCCTGATCAGAATGACTTTGTAGCCGGACAGAGATCGGAGTGCTTATCAGACCTATCACATATGTAAACGCCATTTTGGTTGCAACTCGTTGGACAGATGGTATCGTGGACCGGGTCGTGAGTGTTGAGAACAGAAAAAGTATCGAGCAGGAACGTACGGAAGTTGCCGAACCTCTTTGGACGCGTCAGTCTCGAGTCGTTCGCGCTTTTCGGTTAAGCTCTCATCCACTTTCCCATAAACCATGGACGCGATGAACATTGATTATGATGATATATACAGCACACCTTCACCTATGGGGTCACTTAGTGTAGCAGAACTGTATTCCATCCCAAAAAAGCGCAAACATTAGTCGAGCAATGCCGTTGTGGCGAAGAGACACCAACTGGGTTGGTCTCAGCCGGCTACAAACTGGACCGAAAAACTCAAAAACTTCCTTAGAATGGATTATCAGGAGCATGACGGGCACGCACGAACCACAAAACGATAACGTATGCTGGGTAGATGATCCCTTCAACTATAAAATCTACATGATTGGTGGAGTGCGATTTGTATTGCTACGACACAAACACAATGACGTTTGAAGATTTAACTGTCAGTCAATGATCATGTACTTCTTGTTTTTCAGAGTCTGATGTCTGGACTACAAAAAATTGTAGGCCACATTTGCCTTTTGCGATCCTTTCCATCCGTTTACTCGTACGGAGTTAAAAAGAGATGCCAATTATCACTCCAGGAATCCAAAATTTCAGGTCATCATGCTCGACCTGCATTCTCGTAGATAGTGGTACGAAACGACCTTGGCCGACGACCTGGACCTGGACCCTCGCATATTACCCCGCCCAGTGGCCATAGACGATCGTATCTTCATGATTGGTGGCTGTAAACTCCATGACAACGTTTCTCAGGCAGTTTACTCATACAGCATTGCCGGGAATACGTCAAGTAGATGGAGCTGAAATGTTCGAGATGTTGTATATACGTTGCCAATGCCTCCGAAGATGGTTATCGGACAGGCTGTCGCCATGTGTCAGGGAAAGCTAATTTCCCTGGCTCCTGGCCAGACAAACGATCAAGACACAAAAAACAAAGTAAGCTCTTGGAATAAATTATATCGTACAGAGGAGCATCAAAAAATTGATCAATAATCCTTCCACGCATAGCTCCTTCGCTTTACTGATAAAAATCTTTTTTATTTTCGCTCTTCAAAACATTGGATAGTACGATGAATCTACCAGTGGATCCTGAAATTTTTGAAGCAGTAAAACACAAATACGCTCCTGAACTCTATCGGTTTGTCTTTTATCCCGATGACGAGTGCAGACAACTCAACGTGATGGAGAAGATCTCGCAGGCGGGCGTAGAATTCTCAGTTTTTGCTGTCAACGCTGATGGTCGGATGCTCCTGCTGGGCTCTGATCATACGACGATGTGTATACGGTCGAATGGACACTCGTGGAATATTTACCTTGACATTCCTTCCATTCCCCAACACAGCTGATGATGTAGTCTTTCATCTTCGTGATCGATTTATTATTTGTCAAATCATTTCCAGTCCATATAGGATTTCTGTTATATCCCATTTAACCGCATATCTTCTTGATCAATGAGACGACTTTGATCAAATTTTGATCATGCCAGCCTCCATGGATCATCGGCTTCAAAAACCCGATAATGCTTGGCAGCGGCGTTAACATCAACGAGGATATCTCCGTGTGTTTGGCGCCCGACTTGTCCTTTTTATCAATTTCAACTAAGATGTGCACCTCTCGAATCCGTTCAACTCTCTGATTCTTAGCCGCTCGTCTCTGAAGCATGGGTCCCCACGAAGTTCGGAGGCGGCTATCCACCACTGACCAGCCTGAATAAGACACTGCAGGATCCTCTTGAGATCAATGGTCATTCGATCGTTTTTTTTCGTTGATGGACACGATACTGGAGACGCTGATGAACCATATCCAATATTGTCGCGATTCATACCATCTACACGACGATGAAAATGGAAATCCTTTTACTCCGGTGGCTCGTATCAGTCTCATTTTTGTTGGTTGTAACGATCGACTTCACATATTCAGCGGCATTGAACAGTTCAAGGGCGAGGGAAATCGGACGCACCGAAGAACCTTTAGTATCATAGGGTTCCAAGAAGATGCGTATAAGGCAAAATGAACGGGCATGGACGTCCCATACCTAGTTGAAGTTTCTCCTGGCCAAGTTTTAGAAAAGTAATTTCTATGTACAGTAGCGCAATGATTTTTCTACTGCCAGGTCGTGTCAAGCAAGAATAATTATGTTTGACTTTCTCACTATTGCACCTATCTCGACTAACGTTTGTTAATTCTGTATCTAGAAAGTGGATTTTCAAAATGACAACTTATTCTACTTTGTTACCTTGAGCAATAGTTTCCAAAGGGCGAAATCAAAGGGTCGCATCCAAAGAACATTCATTGGTCCTACGCTTGTAGCCTTGAGACCAGAATATGATCCTCGGACTCTTTTTCGCTTTTGATATGCACGTGGTTTCCCTACACCTCTCGCCAGAGATGTGGAGATATTTTATGTACCCGAAGGACCAATTCGTCTGCCTGGATGTGAGTTCAAAGGTCTTCGACTTAAACATAGGACAGGGTGAAGGCGCAGGCAATAATTCTGGCGATGGGAGAGGTATTGACGAGAGATCTATGTGCAATAATTATGCCAGAGCCCCTGTCAGAAGCATCCTATAGAGTAGTAGGAAAGTTAAGAAAGACAGGCTTTAATGATCTGATGTTCGATACAAAGGATTTCGTTTAAATTTGTACGCCCCTCCCCTCCCGTGTAAAGGTACAAAATTACAGTATTCAACTCCGTGCACTCAATGCCCAGGCAAAGCGTTGAAAGTCGGGCATAGTTGATCCCAGGCAACTGAGAAACCAGTTCAAACTTTGATAAACTACACTAATCAGTGCTGGTGACTCACCGGGTTGATCGCTGGCTGCAATACCAGGGACATCTTCAGCAAAGACTACAGCCAGGCCACTGTAAATAGTTTGTATTAGGCAATCAATTCATTACGTGGGATACGAGCGTAAAAAGGCTTACATTTCAAGATGCCAGTCGATATGGCTTCAACCGACATGTTAGAAGAAGTAAAATAAAAAGAAAAGAAAAACAAGTGGAGCTCACCAATGCATGATCCAAGGACCGCTGTTATCTGTCTGAAATCGAATGGTCACGTTGTCGCTAGTTGAAGAGCCGAGGCTGACGACATCACGTCTGACAGGATTGGCGAAGTTATAGACCGAGCTCCCAGCACTCCGTACGACAGCAAAATTGTGCTACAAATAAGGTCAATTAAACGCTCGTACCTGAGAAATGAGTGTATATACTTACCCCGTGCAAATGGATGGGATGCTATGGACGTAACACAAGTCAGCCTTGTAGGTTTCTCGAAAGAAAACCTGACTTACGGGACTGCCAATGGATCCACCAGGCATAGAAATCTCAATTACCTTGTTGGGAGGAAGAAGATAGACAGAACCGGCAGGAAGCAAATCCGTAGCTGTAGTTGCACCACTGAGAATCTGTAGCAAGACTGGAACGGGAGCTTCAGTGAACGTAGCACCGTTAACTTGGAATTTGAGGGATGCAAAGTCGAAAGCAATGTTCAGGTTGAGAGAGAGATCAGCGGCTCCCAGAGTAGGAATACCAGGGGCAGCGGGGTTGCTAAGAGGGTGGAGATTTGTTTCTAATAGAGGGGCACTGACAGATGAAGTGGTGGTGGGGTCGGAGTTAGGAGCCCCCCAATAGCGAAGGATGGCCGAGTTGACGCCACCATCGAAACCTTGAGTCCCGATGTTAGGATTTGCACGGATCCAGTAGTTTTTGATTGGTTGGTTGGTACGTAGAACGAACGAATATCGCTGGCCAGCGAAGATCTGGATCTGATCGACAACGAGCGGCTGGACGCTTTCCGAGTCCACTTCAATGATGGTCTAAAGTCGAAGTCCGAAAGTTGATCCATTTCAGTGGACGATATATCACTCACCAGGGAATGTCCATCAATGGAGAACGTGAAGTTGGGATCACAAGAGAGCGAAACCAAACGAAACCGATATCGAACACCGGGAAGAACCCTGATGACGGCGAGAGGAGATGTCGGCCCGCCAGCATAGCGGCCTTTTCCGTTGATCAAGGTGGCGTCGGCGGTAGGTATCAATCCAGCGACAGGAGCAGGGGTGTGGTACCTGCATAGGAAAATCCATCCTTGTTAGAACATATTCGAAGTTCAGGGTTTATCCAATCGTTTACTTACCAGTCTGCCAGGGTAATAATAGTAGACTCTGGAGATTACAAATGGGTAAATTGTCAGAATAAATATAGAATACGAGGATCGGCGCTGCCGTCATACCATCGTCAAAATCATACCTGGCAAAATATGTCACCGTTAATCTTCGCTTAAAAGAGCGAGGGAAAGTCGCACTTACAGTTGTCTGTGGGGATCACGCACGTCGTACACAACCATAGCTCCTCTGAGACCATCACAGTACTGTGTCGCTAATATAATAAAATTAGTGGTTGTCAGGAGCGTGTGTGAAAGACATACAGTAATGCGAGTGGTACCAAAAGGTTCCTGCCTGGTTAGCGGTGGAGAACTGATACAGGAACGAATGATTGGGTGCGATAGGGCACTGGGTTACTCCAACAGGCCCATCTGCCCAACTGCTTCCTGCCTGAAAGAATCCATGCCAATGCTAAATCGAACTTGTTGAGTCGACATAATAATAACGGAGCTAAGGAAGGGAAACAAACAATACTCGTGCTCGTCAACATGCTGGTATCCGACAATTGGTTCACAACATTCAGATTAAGATTATTCCCCTACAATTTTGAAGACATTCAGTATGTCAACTATTTCTTTGCTTAGGATGACACGTACTTTGAAAGCACGTATAGCTGGTCCTGGGAAACTTAGCGAGTTAGAAGAACCTCCAGCTAGAACGGCTCTGAAATAAAACAAATCAGCATTTACGAATGTAAGAATTCGATAAGAACTTACGACCGACTGAAACCGTCGGGAGCGATGGCCTTGTTGCCAATGTAGACATTGGCGGAAGGGCCTATGAAAGCATAAGCGCCCACAGCATACATGATTCCAGCGAGACTATAAGTGGGGCGCATCGTGGCCTCAAACGGGAGAAAATATTTCAAAAGTGACTTGAGTTTCATGTGAAGACGAGGGGCAAGTCTTTTATACGTACCCGTTAGAGCTTGAAAAGGACGCTTGAAGAGATGGTCCCAGGTGTCAAAGCCAGAATCAGACATTGCCACTTCTCATCAATCGGGCCTGTTCCTTTGTGAGAAAGTTTTAAGGGATGTTACCGCAACAGAGAAATGGAAATGTACCTCATGATGATGAGTAACAAGATGACCGTCCCCATGTTCTCTTGAGGGAAAATTTTATCTGAATCACTTTGGAATGATAACCGCTCTTTCAGGACGATGCTGTTCAGGGCTTCCTCCCGACGTCGCGGGAATCCCGATCAGGGGACAAACTCAAGATACCCACAAAGTGAGTTGGACCGAATTACAATCTGATATAAACACCCATACCTGGGTCATATCGTTTCCCTTACTGTCCCACCTTCTCAACATGCAGCTCAAGTACATCATCATAACTTTCGCCCAACTTTTCGCAGTAGTTGCGGTGAGGAGCTATGCGCCCTTCTGGCATCATAACGTTTCCTCACTCTAGTCTCCGTAGATCGAACGACGGGCAGATCCCACTGTTCTGACGGCAAAGAGAGTGTACCATACAGTCATAGACCAGTCACCGTTCCTAGTCGAGCGTACTTCGACTGTTGTCTGGACGTAAGTGCACTTTGTTTTGGAAAGTGATTGAGGCATTACTCACTTTGATTTATCAGTCAAAGCTCAAGCATTACTGAAGCTCAACCAACGTCCGCGCCAACCCCGACGATTGGGTACTGATACACATCTAGGCAGGTGTTACCAGTCTTCCTATCCCACGTTCTGTTCACAAAAGACTCACCAGATGGCCCAAGCTTTCAAAGCTACGAAGAGTAGCATTGTCGAATTATTTTATCGTATTGATGTATCTGTCAAATTGATCGAAATTCCCATATCTCACGGGTGATGCTCCACTACCATGAAACCAAATGAATCAATGTTGAGCGAGACCGAACTTGTATACATACAAGCAACTTACGAAGAGCGTATGACCTTAGGTTTTAGGTCACCTGGTAAGGAATGATTTCTGAGTATTGCCGGCACCAAAAAAGGTCATGAAGCTACCCAACAGGCTACTGAAATTTGCCTAAATGTTGGCGATATACGTATGACCTTTTCTGGGCATAGATATGATGAACATACACGAACAGAAAGTCTTCATTGATACTGTTTTGAGATTTGGAAGACGCCACGACTTCCACCAAAGTAGAAGGCTTGGCTTAACCATGACAGCACCAGAAGTCAAGTTGGAACCGCCATGATCGCAGCTACGGGATTGACAGCAGGAGCCCACAGCTCTACTATTGTTCTGGATCATGGAAGTTGTATAATCAGAGAAGCTGCGGTCGGAGTGTCAACTTGATCATTATCTTTAAGTCTCCAAGACTCCGAGAGGAACTAGATTGCTAAACAACCGACATCACTTTGTTCAACGCCGTTACATGCCGGTTTACGTACCTGCCGATCTCTGCTTTACTCAGCTTTACTATGTACAATCATCATCAATTAGATGTAGCAGTCTTTCGCGCGACTGTCGGTCATCTCCTCATTCCATCCTCTTTCTTACTTCCGCAGACTCTTGGCAGGCCCTGCATTTCTTCGCGAAACGTCGAAATTCTATTACTTACGGCCCTGTCAAGGGCAGTTGCTGCCGGTGCAACATATGAAGACTATTCCAACCCTGGGTCTACAAAGACGTGATATATGCCTCAATCATTATTCGATTCCTACTAATTTTGCGCAATAATGTAGAGAGTCACCGGCATATTCCGGCTCAGGGGTGATTTATCGAAGGTGATTGAGGTCTATTAAATGTGTCCTGGGACCTGAGACATTCGTACACCATGCTCCACAATTCTGCATGGTTAATCGCTTTCTCAGCTCCACTTGATCATCCCCTGATAATGTATTACGCTCGACGTCATTATAGGTATAAGCTCGTACTGGGAGGAACTTGGAGACAAGCGGACAAAGGAGTGTTGTAAGTCGTGATTTGCATACGTTCAGTACCTTGCTTGCTCCATTTCGTTGTTTCATTACTTCCAATAAACCACTGGATTCCAGCTAAGTTGTATCAGATACAAAGTCAGTCGCCAACAATGCAAGCCGAGTGATTAATATCACCCTACGTGCCGGTCGCCTACGTTTGCAAAATATGTAGATAAGTTCTGGTCATGATAGCTATACAGATATTTATTTGCATATGTACCGGTAACCAAACCCCATTCTGTGATCTTTGTATGGTTGTCATTCTTTCTTGGATGGTGAAAAAGCGGGAGATTCAGGAACCTGGGCCGCATCATTATTCTCAGGATGACTAATTCCAAAATGTACATTACTTCATCTCGTCCTTGAAAGGCTGACGGGTATGCTCGACCGATGCAAATGACACCTATGGGAGAATTTCGAGATTATTTGAGCACAAAGTATTAAACTCTATCCCCGCAACTTGACCGAGCTTAGACAACGGCCGCCGTTTGATTGAAGTAGTAATACACATTTAGTGTCCTTTGTCTCTTGTATCCCTCTTTCCTCTGAGCCCTGATAGGCGCTGTACGGGAACTACCAAGCGTAGTGCTCCCACATGCAATTTCTTCCTGTCTTTGAATGACACTTTACCACCAGTAGTTTGTTGTACAGGCCATTATTGCTTAAAGCTAATGTTTTATCGACATTATCAACTACCCCGGAGCTAAGGATGAAGCTTTGAAAAAAATTCATCTCAATTAACTCATAAGAAACATATCCATTCTACGGTAACATACTCGATTGTCTTACAATATATTCCATCTCAGGCGCTGTAAATCCGCAACGTTGATATGGCGCGTTGTATAAGCAGACTTGATATTCCGGCCAATGCTTCCCGCAGGCCCGCGTAGGGTCGAGAAATGAGCGTGTTGGAATCACAGAGAACCGGCACTCGCTTATAGGCCATAACAGTGTTATAAACGATTACGGTTAGATGACTATGTAAGGATTTAATAACTAAAGCTCGGTAGTTTTGTTCCGGGCGGCCTGGTACTGCGTATTGTGCCGCCGACAGCGTTAGGCCTGGTTTGTTTACGATTACAGGAGCTGCGTAATCGTCTAAGTGATTTTGATTTGGTCAAAAGAGCCAAGACGACCGAGTTGGGATATCTCAGATTTGAATGTTTTATTTCTATCTCCCTTTCAATTATTTCGAATCAATTCTATACCATGCGGTGGGACTACAGAAGATCTGCAAGACAGAGATCAGAGCATCACGGAGATTCTCTCATTCCACGGTCTGGGAGAGTTTAAATTTAACAGAGCTGGATGGGTTGTTTAGGCAGGAGTCACAAGTCAACTTATACGATGTTCACGAGTGCATTAGATCCATACGCATCAGGAAAGCAAGAGAAATCCTATTTAGCATTATGACGTTCACAAGCCTGTCGCAACATTATAACACACAGACAT
>JANCIO010000604.1:0-13407 GCA_027604855.1 Psilocybe subaeruginosa
TTTGAGATTTGACTCTATTGTTACTCATCAGTATAGCTACTGATTTGTGCATTATTGTCTATTTCTAACACTTCCACCTCCAGCTTCTCCAACAGCTAAGTGTACCTGGCTCATCGACACCCATATTCACATTCACATCCATCTTCTACACTTCCATCTCCGCATACAGTCCCCCGTGTTCTCGGCCTCGATTTCGACCTCGGCGGCCAGCATGGCCACCTTCCCAGCCATGAATTGTCGAAGTACTGCAAACACTGCTCTTGGACGCGCCGCCTTGGACCAGCCCCATTTGTAGTTTGAAGGTTCAGGGCTGGAACTGATAACGCTTTTACTGACCCAAACCCTGGCACAGACGAGACGAATTTGGCTTATCAGAATCCTAACGGACCGCAGGAGGAGAAGAGCAGGAAGGAGGCTTTTATTTCGGAGTTGGAAAGTATAGGATGCCTTAGTAAGCCTCTTATATTGGGCGTGGGGTGGCTAGGGATGGCGTAATGAAGAGGAAGATGAGTGTGAGTTCGCCGTTGCTCTTAAGAGAACGAGTACTGAGGAGCAGGAGTACGTCAAATCTAACTAAGACTAGCTCCGACTTGAGGCTCGCTTTGTTGGCCTTGTCTGTGTCTTTTAAGCAACCACTCGCTGCATTCTGTTCGTATGAGTTATTCTACCCCAAAGGACTCTCCTTCCGCTCGCCCCGCTTGCTCGTAGATGTCGACAATGCTTTCGTCGACAGGTGGAACAAGCAATGTTCTATTCCTGTCTGTCAATATAGAACTGCCAGCTGTGCGACATCGTTGAGTGAACGGATATGGCTACAAGCAGAGTGCATGGTGGGAGTACATTCAGGATGTTCACTCGCTGCTCAAAGAGCCTCTGGCTTAGCTCCAGAGTCTTTCTCCAGCTGTTAAATTTTTTGCTATGAACCCTTCTCAAATCCCAATTTACGAATTCCAAGTGGTCTATGCATGTCATTTCTCTCTGACCCCTCTAAATGTGGTCAAAGGAGGAGCCGCCGACTCGATCTTATTCCTATTTCAATACACGTCTCATGAGAAATCCTCTGCTAAAATTCCCACGCGCCCACACATCATTTGTTACTTCGAGCTCCTGCTAATCGGAGAGGCTAAATTGCACATTGCAGTCTCTACCAATTTTTATCATCATAGCCTGCACTTTATGCAGCCTCAGTATAATTTGAGAGTTCCCCAAGTTCTCGAAAGGCAAAAGGTGTGCTTGAAGAGCGGTCGAGGACGCCAAGTTGGTGACCTGGTAATTCTTCGACGTCATGTTTTTCCAAATCTTTTTAAATCCATCATCGTTTAAATTTTTATCTATTCTCACATTGAAGAATATTCTTACTTTACCCAAACGAACAAGTAGGCATTTCTGGGTGTGACCAAGTAATGTGCATCGTACGGCAATAAGGAGCAATCAATCGGTGATTAATATAACCAAGCTATGAGAACAGACATTCAGACGTGATTGATCCAATATTTTACTGAGTAAACAAAACTTCCGGGGAAGGTAACATCGCGACATCGATGAGGCAGGTGTGCTAAAATCAAACATAATACATCAAATTGAGGATATGCTTAAAGTTTCGCCTTGTGATCGCTGTGAGAAACTGTACAAACACTGTACATGTTTGGAGAAAACGCTAGACACTCCAAACAGCTGGCAAATGTCTTTGAATCATAACATACTCCCTATGAGCTTGTTTTTCCAGGTGTAGATGAATGTAGCTGCACAAGTCACATCATAGACATGGCAGGATGATTCAATTTAGCGTCCACGGCAACTACCAAACGGAATCACTGATACCGGAATTGACTTAATATATGAATACCGCACTATACAAGATAATTTATGACCACCAACAACCATCATATTTGAGTTTGACTATTTACAAACCAGCCGCCGCATTTCTGACCCGCAAGACTGATAAATAATGAATAGCGAATGAGTGGTGGATGCTATGGGTATACTATAAGTGAAATGAATATTAATCATCACAATACTCAATGCTGACCTCAAAAATGAGTTCCATGTACGATAAATGTAGATACATGGATGGTATTTTGGGATAAAAATGTTATTATTAAGTTAAATATCGAATCTGTTGCACATCCAACACGGTGGTCTTCCCAACAATATCCAAGAAGCCAACACTTTATGTCTGGTGACTGAAGTGAGGACGTCAAACTATTGTAGTACTGGGATGATTCTTTGGAGTATCCATAGCGACTGTTCAAGAGATAAGTAGCATAAGATAAGAATACCATAGTCAACCAATAAACCAACATATATAAGGGGTTCAGTGGATGAAGGTCCTCAACTCTAAAGCACCACAAGATGTTTGCATACAAGAGCTGGCTGTTTATATTGGATCACGTATGAATTTGGGATACCCATGTGCTCTGATTGACCCCGCCACGCTCACCATCGCCCAGATCACGTCCGCTGGCTCATCGGACGGCCCGTTTAAGCGACTGGTTATTTCGAACTATTTTTCGGAGCTATTGTGTGTTGACGCCTGTTTTTATGTTGGGAAGTGTTAGGTGGGCTGTGGTTGCCTGAGATTTAGGGTTGGGTGAAGTGGGGTGAGGAGGGGACGGTGAGGATTGAGGCGGAAGCAGTTGCGATTTGATGTGATGTGATTTGATGTAGCGGGATGATGACGGTGGGGTCTCGCGATGGGTTTTGTTCCTTTTTTTGCTTTTCCTTCTGGTTCGCTTGCTGGGTTGATTGATCATGCTTAATTGATTCTTTCTTTGGCTTCCTTCACATTGTTACTTGTCTGATCGTGATACGTACGCGTTCATCACTGCATATTCACAGATAGAATTTCATTTGTTCTCTGATATTTTTACTTACTTTACTCACGTACCTTACTGTCTCTAAGTTTACTTACCGCCTTGATATGATAATAGAAATGCGCAGTGTAGTCTACCGAGTGCGACTATGAGCTGGTTATTAAGTCTCATTGAGAATAAGAGAGTGGACGGTGTATGTTTTTAGAGGGTACATTCCACACAGCGATTCATTTTCTCTGTGTCAAGAATCGGAATCATAATCAGTTCTGCTCGCTTAACTATAGTAATAATTTGATATCCAGAACACTTCACTGGTTCTCTCCTCTTCGTTCATTGACAGCTCACGCTCAGCAATTCAGGCTCAACCTTGACCAATAATAGCAGTAGCAAAAGCAAAAAGATCCCACTAACCATCCTTGATCAGGTGCGAGATACAATTTTAGTGTAAACCTCTCTGCATCATCTTTGCCCTGAGCTTCGTGCATAGCAACTATGAGTTCGATGTCAATCATTAAAATACATAATGAATGCAGTATGATGATTTATCTTTTAAGTTGCTCCCGCATGCTGTCCCCTTTCCACACGTGTTCGTACTTCTTCGGTATTGAGAGTCCCTTTGGTGACTGTTCCTACTCGACTGCTCCATACTACCCAAGAATAAATTAAAACAACTGGCTGCTGATACCATATTCTGCATTGTGAGATAGACCTGGAACAAATCGAAGGGGCAACCAGATGATGGTTTAGCTCGTCTCATATCTCCCGGATCAGGTTGCCGCATACACACATCTGATGAAGACAAATACAAGTGTACGATGACTGGACAATTACCTCAAAGATCATGATGTTATTACAAGCATGTACTATTTAATCTGCACATTCATTAAGCTCATCTGGGTCTTAATATGCTGATCCCATGATATTCTCATAGTCGGCTACATCGGATACGTAGAAGGATATCAATATTAGCAGATGACAACGGACGCTTTGGTCACTTTACATGTCAAGAACATACTGAACCACCGCTTTTGTGTGTGACAGACAGACAAAATGGAAAATAGCTTAGTCTGGGAACGTCGGGAGGGATCATAAAGGCTAATCATAAAAGTACTGGTGTACGCAGTGACGATCTCGGAGATGCTGAATGCACAAAAGACTATACATGGACTTGTTTTTGATAAAGACTGTAGGCTGTGTATCAATCAGTTTCGCGTCCAACATGGGTCCTCCCAACCATATCTAATAATCCAACACTCTATGTCCAATGACAGAATTATGGGGGTTCCGGGATGATTCTTTGAAGCATCCGTGGCGACTTTCCAAGACAGCTGCTATAATAAGTAGAAAGCACAAGATAAGAGTATTAGACAACCGGGATATATAAGAAGGTGTTTAGTGAATAAAGATCCTCAACTCTAAAGCATCTCCCAATGTCTATGCCTGACAATCCATTCCCAATCAATGTCCAAGAGAAAGAAATTAGCGGCAACCTCAATAGCTCAATGCTATTTAATTTTCTCATGGGTAAATCCCCACTTCTGTGAATATCACCAAAGCATACTTACGTGGACCAGGCATTTACACCATGGTATATGGAGGGACCATGTACATTTACTGTGGGTTTCTCCATTAACTTGAAAAGAAAATTATCAATCATGTTGTCCTACAGTATCCAAGAAGCCTGCAAACCTGAACCGTCACATTGTTATACCAGCCATTTCAGTGCTGTATTTTCTTTGCTTCCTAGACTTTATTGTGGAATGGTATTCCCTTAACTGGGAAGTTGTCATCACTGGAGATACACGAGAGTCAATATTTTTGGGAACAGTTGCAAACAGCCTTAAATGGACCTTGGTACTCAATGAATTTCTACAGAATTCCCTGTTCATTATTTCCGATGGACTACTAGTTGGTCTATATCTTTGATTATCTCTCAACTCTCATTAACATCTTGTCAGATATGGAGATGCTACCGCGTCTGGGGACAATCGTTCTGGGCGATTTTGGCTCCATTGATGGTTTTTGTCACAGAATGCGGTGAGTCCTATGGATGAAAGTTGAGCATTATCATTTCCATCAATAATATGTCATTGTAGGTCTCTTTGTTGCGACAACAGTTTTAAATGCAATATTCAGTCAGATAACCAGTGACTCAAACATTACTCTGTTCAATAGAATCTTCAGTGCTCTAACATTCGTGTCACTGGGTACCACTGTGATTACAACATTTCTTATTGGCTACAGAGTACATTCCGTCTCTCCATTAAATGTTTCACCATCCAAAGGACTATTCAACCGCATTGTGATAACAATCATTGAGTCAGCCACGGCTTACTCACTGGTACTCCTCGTCCAGGCCACGATTAATGATATTCCGTCATCCATTGTGTTGGGATCTCTTTTGAGCCAATCTGGTTATTACATGCAAGTAATTGTCACTGTTGTCTCAGTACGTACATTCTTATGCTAATCTGCCCATCCTGTGTCTCTAACCTAGAAGCAGGGGATGGCACCAACAATTCTGGTTGCCAGAATTGCTCTTACGGACCCCAACACCACAGATGCATCAGCCACTCTTACTCACATATCCGGCGACTTGGAATTCGGATCACATCAAGGCAATGACAGTGGAAGTGGTGGAAACATCACCGAAGGAAACCATAACACCTCGGTTCAAGCAGACTATGTGGAGCCAACACCGATGATGGAAGCGTAGCGGGAGTACAATGCAGACGGCATGTTTGGGGAAAGCAAGTCTGAGGCTGCTCATACCCCTACAGCAATGATTCAGCACCCTTCTTCTTATTCCCTTTTCCATAGTTTCTTATTTTCTTTTCCTTAAGTTTATATCTACTATTTGGAGTCCAGTGCGGTTAGATGAGTCAACATTAAATTTGACAATACCCAGGCAATAATCCAGATGCCTATTACTTATCTCGCTTTAGCTTTTATTTCATGGCCTTGTATGTAACCTTCTTTGTATTCCAAAATGTCTATGACTAACAGTAACAAATTGAAATAAAAGATAAAATGAGATCACCAACAACTCCTCATGTTAGCTGCCCACAAAATTTCAGCCTTTACCTTTTTTCCTAACCTCCTTTCCTCTCTCCCTCCACCACTTTTACCCTGCTAACCAATAATTCCTTCCGATCTTTGTGCGCAGACTAGTGGGGGAGATGTGCTTCAGAGACCAGGTGTCTTTTAAAGGGTAGAGGTAGAGTTCCGGGAAGATGGCGTTTAAGGGGGAGGTGGATTGCGGTTGATGGGGCGGCTGCTGTGCGAAGGGCGGTGAGGGCATGGTGTAGTATGTGTTGTGTTACGGGATTCAGTGGGAAAGACATGGATGAATTGGAAGTTTCGGGTGGTCGTATATCAAACTCTTCAAACGCCTTTATACACAGACAGTGTCAATTGAGGAGGACAAGGACAAAAGGAACGATGGTGGGAATCCGCAAGGATGGCCTCTCACAGCGCCGCCTGCCTTGGTGTGGCCTTAACCCATCCTGTTAAGCGATATAGGAAAATAAAATGGAACAGAAAAGAAACATATGTATCGCCTGGTTCAGATAAACGTGGTCCGAGTTTGAAAGCCACGGTTCCTACATTAAGGGCGCCACCTTGTACATAATTTGCGAGAAGGCACCACCTTAGATCCCGTGTTTCTCCAGAATAACTATTGATATATAAAGATCGAATTGATTCTTGATATGCTAAAGTAACGAACTAGCCCCCCCACTGCATGTAATTGAGTAAAAAATATCAATGGGTACCAACAACACGATGGCGAACCGAATCAGGGATAGGTAAAAAGTTCATATATCAAGGGAGTATACACGTACACATTCACCTCTGATTTCCCCTATCCATCCGTCCTAGATACGCTATTGGTCCGTTTTCTAGAAAGCCCGATTATGATAATATTAGGCGAGAGGCGCGAGACTGCATTTGGGTAAAAGAGATGTAATATTTTCTTCAGCACCTAGAGAGCTTGGGGTTTCGAGTAAGACAATGTTGCCTCCTGTATAAGCCCCTAGACTAGTTATAGAGACATGCTTTACACAAGATGATCTCCATGTAGGGACTCCATCTTTTCTGGCAGCTGACTCCACGATCAATATCCAGATATGATTGAATACCTTCTGCAAGCTGGATGATGACACATGTACGTCGGAGGATCGCGAGAAATGTGGAAATCACCGTGCTGCCCAAATATATGAACGTCAACGCGCTCTCAACTCTATTAAAGGTATACGCGATTTATTTATGAGCCTGTTATTACCCTTCTCGTGCTCCTAATAACAAGCTACGCCACTAGCACAGTCAGTGCCATCCCCTAACTCAGGTTACACAAATATAATCATCAGAAAGAGATACGGAACTACGTACCGTAACAATGATCAGTACGGACTTGATATAATACTGAATGTCTACGCACGGAGACCCTATCACGCAGAATGACGGAACCACCATGGAGACGGCATAGAGCACGATTGCGAGCGGGTAGGCCGCGGCCGAATCTACCACCAACATCACCATATGCTTGAATATTCTTTGCAGGCCGGACAGTGTTACGTGTATGCTGGAGACTCTAGAGGAGTGTGTTTTGTATCCAACGATAAATGTGGAAGGCACGGCAGCGCATAGTGAGATGTACGTCAAACCACTTTCGATGCTATTGAAGAAATCACGGTTCGTATGGGTGGATGGGCTGGTAAACAGCCCTACTAGAACCGTCATAGCACCTAAGAGACCTATAATAGCACGATAAGCGATTAATAGGAATGTGTAAGCGTAATATGCTCACCGATGCTCACCAAATTCCGTAACAAAAACTAGTAGCGGGACCCAACATGAACTTCCTCACACATTAAAGCACCTCCATATATGTGAAAGATGTAGAGACATAAAATATACAGCGATGTCTTTATTAAACACTGACTAGCAGTCCGTCTGATACAATAAGCACGGAAAAGAACAGAAACTCATCGAGTATAGACATGCACGACAGGCCTGCTCCCAGCATCTCGAAGATGAACTCCCGCGTGTTTCCATTTCCCAAGCCCGCCCACTCCCGCGTGGGATACAAGTAACCTTGAGGCGACTCTAAAGAGAAGAGAAGAGAGGGCCGGGCGCATCAGCCTTCAGCAAGCAGCCTTCGGTCTGAATGGTGATCACCGATTCGGGGTTTATGCTGTATGGAAATGAATGTACGGTCGCATATATCCGAATCAGACAATTAAAGCGGAGGCTAATCTTCAGCTTATTGGCGTCAATGCCTATCCCGAACGTACGGTCTCAGCGACTCGGTTTGTTTCAGGTTTCGTTGGGGTCAAATATCATCATCAGTTTTATCTCCGTTGCTCATAAGAATGGATCCATCTACGTAAAAACTCGCCGTGTGTCTCCATCATCCTCCAAGTCTTCGGCCGTGAAACAATGACCACATTGTAACCCGGACGTTGTGTCCAGTTAACGATGATTTTGAACGGTAAGGGACGTGCTCAGGCTGAGCACACAAAGAGCAGCTAAGATGACCAATGCGTTGATTCTGTTCAGAGCCCAGAAACCTCATAGCATCACGCGACTATAGAATATCTGTATAACAGAATGCGCTCCGTTTGCCAGTGCCGGGCTTTCAATGGCTCGCGTTCAGGATAGCATAATGCAGCTGCGCAAGCCATGAATAAAGGAAAGTAGGGATGGGACTGAAAGAAAGACGTACCTTTAGAGGTTGGATGTTCGTAAGATATCCGGCATCCGGATGTTGTGTTCATGAGCGCTTTTGTTCCGATAGTCGATGTATTTGAGAACGCACATAGATTGTTCTAAAATCACAAATCGAAAAGGGAGAAGAGCATGAAAGTCGAATCATGAGTCATTAGCGAGGCGTAGGTCATTAGAGGGAGGCAAATGCATGCTTACAGCAAATTTGCATCACCATTCGCTGCTCTCCATCGTTCCCATCTTCTAGGACGGACCCCGCAAGCGCCTTCGTATCCCGCAGGACAATGTACAGCACCCCGGCGTCCACCCTCTCCGTATCACCCCGTCCGCTCCGTTCATCTCTCGCGCTCGACTTCCACCCTACTGCCTCTACCTTTTGCATAGCTCTGCTCCACTCGCACTCGCACCCGCACCCTGACCGTCTACCACCCAATTCAACTATCTTCAACGCTGTGTCTGCGACTGCTCCTCAAAGAGGGAAGATTGCCACGCTGTTACGCTGTCCCGGAGCTCTGCATGGTTGTACTGTGGAAGTACGTCAGCGAGTATGGATGCGGGCTGCCAAAGAACAGAAGGGAAAGGAAGGGAATAAGAAAACGTCGGCGTCGGGAAGAGGTGGATGCGGGGTAAATGTCTATGATTATTAGCGGGTAATATGTGCGTGTGCATGGTGAGGATGAGTGAACATGAGAGTGGCATGGGAATGGGAATGTAACGGGAACGAGGATGAGGCCTGAAGATGCGAATGATAGTGCAGTGACTTACGAACGGACGGGAGAGTGAGGACTGGAACAGTCGAGCGGGCATGTGGTGCAACCGCAACGGTATTGTGTTGTAGGGTAAGACGAATGATAAATCGAACATCAAGTCGTCAAGCGGCGCGAAGCAGCGTATGAAAATTTAAAACAGGACCGGGAGATGGGTGTCGGACGCGGGCGATTGAAAATCAAAAGATGCATATATGCACGCGCTGGGGTGGGTCGAAGCTGACGCTGGCGTTGATGCATGATGCATAATGGCCCAGGAACCACGCTGTCTGTGCTTCCAGAGATATTGAATCCGGCGGCACCAGCTCTTGGAGTTGTATTACTACCTGACATCATCCATCCTGCTCCTCGAAGTCGGCCACCCCGACCGTGATTGGGCATCCTACTATCCCGACAGCCACTTCATCCTCATCGTCTTGGACCGTAACCGGATTGAGTAGACCCTTGTGCCCCCGGTTGGATCATCGTATCGGGTCTGGCCTACGAAGTGACTCAGAGGAGTGGCCTGGCTCATACTCGTACTCAGTATCAGGTTCGACTTCAGAGGGTGAAGAACATTTCGGAAGGAAAGAGCAATCAAGTGAGGGGTTTAGAATAGGACGACAAGAATGACATCGGTTCGTGAGTTGACCCCGGTCCGAGCCTGCACATGCACACGATCACGAGGGCCCAGCACGTGAAATGGTTCTTCGGGTTCACGACAACACGGTTGCTCGTAACGTCGGCCTTGTATGTATCCTGCTCTCTTGACCATGACTCCACCATATGGCATGAATTTTACCAAGCTCAGCAGGACCCAGGGCGTGGAATGCGGCGATAGCACCACACGTGTTATCATCCTCGGAGCGCAGTCATCCTCTCTCTTCCTCCCTCTTCTTTTTCTTCTTCTTCCTTACCACTTCCACTTCCACTCCCCTCACCCGTCCACTACACAGCCGGCGACATCCTCGCGTAAATACTCTTCCAGTACGAGCGGGACGTCAACCCTGTCGTCATCATCTCTGCCTACAACATTGTTTCTGTCGCCCTATGCATGCGTAAGCTTACGCGTACACCTCAATTCCTGAGGCGCTGTACAGGCAGATCATAGCGACTTCAACCAGCCAGAGTGTGGAGGGACTACGGGACCAGGACGCGGTGCTCGTCAATCTCAGCGAGCTCTCGTGATTAAAAGTACGCTTCTGAGCCGCATGTGCATTGCATGGATGGAGAATGGAGCTGGCTGGCGGATGCATGCACACAGGTACGCAAAGGGGCTGGCTGAGGTCATCTACCGCTCGCGGGCGTTTATGTCATCTGCTGCCAAAGCCAAGACCACGAAGCTCAGTACGTCCTTCCTCCCTCCTTTGATTCAACTCCTTGATTCACTCGATCTGACATATAATTACCCCTCTGCCCAGTCTGCACGCCCCTTGACTACTTCGCCGCCATTCCCGACTCCCGGAAAGTGCAGATGAAAGCGCTGATGGACGACATCGCCTGGGCCAAACTGGAGAAGCGCATTTTCCTTAAGCACAGTCTCGAGACGCGGCTTATCGGACGACTGTGCGTGCACTCTCTCATTTTCATAATTCAGTTTTCGGATTTTGTATGCTAAGTTATGACACACATATACAGACAATTCGAGTCCCGCCAGTACCAGCCCGCACTCGCGCTCATCAATACCCTACTCACGGTGTTCAAGCGGCTCGACAACAAGATGATCCTCGGAGGTGCACCTCCTCGAGAGCCGGGTGTATCGCGGGCTGGGCAACATGCACAAGGCCGAGGTATGTTACTTTTTCTCCTTCCTCTTCCTCGTTCCCCGCACCACACAGACTCACGCTAACCCCCATCTCACCCAGGCATCCCTAATATCCTCCCGCATAGCCGCCAACGCAGTCTACTGTCCGCCCGCTCTGCAAGTTCAGCCCGACCTGCAGTCCGGCATCCTGCACGCGGAGAAGGACTATAGCACCACGTACTTATATTTCTTCAAGGCGTTTGAGAACCTGTCGGTGCTTGGTGAGAGCGAGGGGGGGAATGATAGAATGATAACAAGGGAGGCAGTGGGGGAGGGAAGGCGCCGGAGGAGCTGAAGTATATGCTGTTGTGCAAGGTTATGTTGAATTTGGTGGGTGTTGTGTTTCTTTCATGCAACGCTTCGTCGATCGTGCTCATGCTCATGCTCGTGCGCGGCCTTGTCTGTTTTTCCCTTTTCTCCTCATGCATATCCATCGTATCACAACTGACGTTATATTATATTCAATTCCGCCTTTCCCTTTTTCTCTCCCTGCCCAACGCGAATGCCGTTTCTCGTCGCCTCCACCCCCTCCTCATCAATTCTGGACCACTGCCGTCACCGTACCGCCAACAACATCCCGAAGACGTGAACGCCCTGCTCACCATCAAGCTCGCCCTGCGATACGCGTCCTCGCGCGACGTGGAGAGCATGCGAGCCGTCACGCGCGCTCACCGGAAGCGGGATTTGCGCGCGTTTCAGGGGGTGTTGAGAGAGTATCGGGTCAGTGAGTGTTTTTTTTTTTGCCTTTTTTACAGATTTTGGGGGTTTCGATTGGCTTGTTTTGGGGTTTTTTTCTGTGCTTGTGCTCGTTGCAATTGCGACCTTTTTGCGGCTATGTGGCGCCGTGCATTCTGACCTTGTGCTTGCGTGCGGTGCGGTGCAGTTCGAGAGCAGGAGCGAGAGCGGGGGCGGGGGATGAGAGGGTAGTTTCGTAGTCCATGGCCGTGCGGCGGTTATCCCGCGTGTACATGCGTGACGGACTGGTTCTGAGTCTGGGTGCTGGGTGCTGAGTTTTGGGTCGCCGCTGCTGTTAATCTATTTTTTCTTGGTTTTTAACCTCTCATTTCTCTATCATTGCTTTTCATTCTCTTTTTTTCATTCTCTCTCATTTATCGTCAGGACTTTTGCTAGGAATCGCTGCGCGTGGCGTGTGCGTGATATGTCGATCCTAGCGTGCGAGCGTGCGGGCTGGGTGGTGGATTTAGGCTGCATTGAACTCAAGCTTTTCGTGCGCGGTAGGTTTTTAGTTCAGTTTTGGACTTCTCTCTGGCAGGCACGGTTGGTTGGTGGGCTGTCGAGATGCGGTGTTCTGCTTGAAGAGAAAGAGCCGACACCTCCCATTCTGCTACGCGTCGTCTGTTCACCCTCCATCACATCCTTCAACTCCATTTATTTACTTATGTGACTTCTTTATTCGCTCTCTTATCATTTGCTCTTGTTCTCTCTTTCCGGCATCTCAATCTTAATTGACTGATGTTGACGCCCTTCCCTCCTTCCATATAATCATTGCTATCGCGGAACTGCAATCCGACCCAACCATCCGCACGCATCTCGCCGCGTTATACGACGCGCTGTTCAAGGGCAACCTCAAGAAGATTGTTGAGCCCTACTCGGTCGTTGAGGTCACGTATGTCGTGGAGCAGGTCGGGCAGGAGCGGCCAGCGGTGGAGACTAAGTGAATTTTCTTTGCTTTTGGCCTGACTTTCATTTTTGTGTTTGCATTGCTTTGCGTTGCGTTGCTTTGCGGTGCTTTGGCGAGATGTCAGCGCCGACCTGTTTTTTTCTTTTTGGCATGACAGATTGTGGACGATGATCTTAGATAAAGTGCTCTATGGCGTGTTGGACCAGGGCCGAGGGTGTCTCGTCATCTACGACGAGCCGAAAGCCGACATAAGGCTTCTTTTCTTTCTCCTTTCTCCTCCTCTTCCTTGTACGCTGTTCACTCACTCTTGAACACTCATACAGAACACATACGGAGCAGCCATCGAGACCCTCGAACAGATCAGCAAAGTCGTCGAGTTGTTATATGCCAAAATACGCTTCTATTTCTTCTCTCTATAATTGGTTTTGATTTCGATTTCGATGACTGATAGTGCAGAAGGTGTTTAATCTTCCCGACTGGGGCTCGAATTGACTCGGGTGTCCATCTCGAGGTTTGGAATCGAATCGGTGATTCGACACTCCGACCCCCCTCCCCCGATATATCCGCGGTTTCCAGAAGGTTCTCCTTTCGCCTCCATTAATTGTGAAAACAGAGTCTTAGGTAGAATCATCTTCTTTTTTTCTCGTCCCTTATATTGGTACAAATGACGCAAGA
>JANCIO010000605.1:0-13405 GCA_027604855.1 Psilocybe subaeruginosa
ATGTCTATGGCCAAAATGTCTCTTTAAATCAGTTTATAAATTTTATTAGATTAATTCTAGATAATATATTTCTGTATATGTGCCATGAGCAAGGCTAGGAGTACTCGGAATTACTCCAGGAGGAACACCTCCTTTTCTATGTCTAAATAGGGTGCCAGAGCACAATAAACACATTTATTACTTGATATACACATAGGAAAGTATGGGAATACCAAAAGGCAAGAAAATTTGAAAGGGGACACCGGAATATTCATGCTCACTGTGTCCAACAGCAAGCACAAGGCAGCGGAACAGTGCCCAAAGTTGCCATCAACAGCCGACATACCATTTCTGGTATGATGACATCGTGGCACCATGTCCGGCATGTCAGTAAGTGGGTGGGGACAGTGGTCGGTATCCTCAGGGATAACACACCGAAAACCTCTGCACAAGTCAGAGAGATATTGACAGACATTCTTGGCGTGCAAGAGAAATCAGAAAAAAGAAAAAGCAGGCTAAATAGGCGGCACGTGAGTATCGGATCCTGCCAGCTAAGTAGCTCTGCACAGTGGGAATATTAGGTGAGTCACGTTGGACTCATGGCCGTTCTTGCCATCAATTCCATTTGTTTCCACGGCAGGACTGGGGTTGGCTGCGGGATCAATCTGCAAACCGCCTAACCATGCATACACCCACCCATGGCAGAAGGATATTCGTGGAACATGTGCTCAAGTGCTTAAGCGCCGACACAATACCTGCTACGGCTGCATTACTGTGAGTAAGTGTTTGATTGTTTTAAAGGTTCAGATTCTGATGTCCATCAGCGTTTCAACTTTCAAAGACAACCTTCGCCGAAAATGGTGATAATATGACAGATGATTCTGGAAGTATGCGGTGTACCAGAAACTCAAGGCTTCAGGGACCAAGGCAGCTGCGAAGAGTAGTAACGATATTGCCGATCCACCTGGTGATAAATGCTATTGAAGGGAATGTCAGATGTTCTCATAACCTATTGCGAGGGGGTTAATAAGATATCTCCAGTTCGTTGATGGTTCCACTTTCCTTTGACTTTTGAGCTCATGACCAATCTGTTACTTGCAGCAGACCATTACCATCATGACTCTGAAATCCCTCTGATATTCTCCCCAGTGGAGGACTATTCACCAAGACAAGTCTGGGAGGATACTATTTCCCGATCCGTCACAGAAATCACACAAGAACAGCTGTGGAATGGACTGTCATTGCTATACAATTCGAATGAACACATGAAGGGTGATGCTGCGGCACTGGATCCTTCTTCGAAGAGAGGCGAGCTTGGTGGAGGCCCGACAAGTGCAGAGATTTTGGATAATATTCTTGACACCTTCATGAATGGGGCGAACAAAATTCTAGACGAATTGACAATCATTGGGAATTCACATCCCATCCTCGCAGGTACGTACCCCTCTCAATTAGAAGTGCAAACAATTGTTCACGAGAACTGTATGTTCAGCTGCCATTTACGTGTTCCACAAAGTTATTAAGCTGGACATTGCGAGGAGGGAGAACAACAAGAAGGTTCTTGTGGTGGTGTTGGAGATGCAGAACATGTTGGGTCCGATGTTCCAGTGCGTATCAAACATCATCAGCATGTCCAGAGGAAGTCATGATATTCGTCTCTGGTGTAGGTTACGAAATCTCGATCACAAACATATGCCCGACCAAGAGAGGCAGTTTCATGAGAGCAGATTGAAGGAGCTAGTCGAGGTCATCACGCAAGATATCAAAGTGTGTCGAAGTGATATTACTCATTTCATGAACTGCAAATTCGTCTGTAAGCGCACTTTGCATTTACTTAGTTATCAGCCACTGATGTACGATACAGATAAGCTGGTACTGGCCAAAGGCTACGAGAAAAAGTTTGCCATCCATATAGAGACATTCTTGCGCCGTCGTTCCGAACTCCAATCCATCATCTCTGAATATGTCGCAGTTGGCATTAGCTCGGCTAGCATCGCCCTCGCCGAGATCAGGAAGAAAGTGGATATTGCAGATGACAAGTTGGATAGAATAACGGCTGTCCTATTCCGAAATCTCGATACGCCACGCGAGAAGGACATCTTCAGGTTCATGCAACAGCACGGAGGGCCAGAGAAATGTGTCAGCGACCTTGACCTCCTTCCTAAACTCATCTCAAAGGCAGGCCAATCGCCCAAAACCGGAAAGGCCATCGTTTCTAATCGGGCTGAACTCGAAGATCTGCGGAAGGAGCTGAGCGAGGCTCTGAACGAAGACTTGGACAAGGTCTTGGGCAAGCACTTTCTTCGGTTTGAGAAGGTTCTTCAAGTGCAGAGTAATAACATTAAGCGCATGGCGTCACATCTAGAGAACCAGGGACTCTTGATGCAAACTCAGTCTTCGAAGTTGGGGCGGATCCTGGATACAGTGACCACGATCATGGTGCTCAAAGAAGGAAAATACAAACCGAAGGCTGTCAAACTCAAGGATCCTGTATGGGCATTTTTTTTATTTGAAAAACCTGTACTGACAACGTCTTCAGGAAATACATCGTGTGTGGACTCAAATGGTACTTTTCTTGTTTTATTTAAAACCCGAGCTGATTCAATCAACCATTTCCCAGAACCTCAACAGTGTCGTAAAAGCCAAGGTCTTTGTGTTGACCTTCCGCAATCATGTTCGCCTCGACCGCTCGACGGCTGTTACTCCAACACCATCAGTAGCTTCACTACATGAAGACAATATGGATTTTCAATCGTTTATGTCTCCGGCTCAGTCTTACCATTCAGAGACCAACCATCCTATTCTACGTCCTCCCATGACACTGATGGAGTCAACGAGAGACTTTCATACACTTCAGCTCGCTATGAACTCAATTGAGGCAGATGGATCATCTATGATATTAGAGTCTCCGCTGGAATTGAATGGCCTGAATATGGATGTTGAAATAACGACCAGCGCCGCGGACGCAGAGGACAAAGATGCAGCCTCTGGCACTGAGAGCATGGCCAACACACCAAAGCCCACACTACACTTGGCTGTGACAGACACAGACCCCAATGCCTTCCAATCTTTTGTGAACCTTCCTGAAGCACGGCAATACCCACAAAGATGCCGGTCAACTATGACTTCGAAGGTCGCTATGGAGTCAGACAAGTGGGTGCTCGAATACATCGATGCTGCGTATGTCAAGCCGATCGTGGAGGCTATAGATGAGGATGGATCAGGCTTTATTAGCACTCAAGAGGTGAATAGGTTCGCTCTTGCTCGCCCGGACGGAATGAGGTGATTCCGTTTTGTTCATCTTTCATGGTTCAGGAGCTGATTAATCCTAGTAGTCTTTTACATTGGATCGCATATTGGGCTGCTGGTATATCGGGATTGATACCTAACTATTAGAATGACATATCTGATTTGGTTACTGAAGGATGGCATATCAACATCACCAAATACCAGAAAGATATCTACACCGTGTTACTTCAAATCAGCGACATCGTCCCACATGTCCTTACCACAAACCGTGTATATGTAGACGATTATCTCAATGTTCCTGTCCTGACGTGTTTGGACGCCCTCTTGCGCTCGATAAGGCCAGTCCCGGAGAATGCAAGGAAGGACCATAACTTAATCGAAGTTGCAAATACAGTGGCATCTTTGCAGATGGAAAGGTTAAAGACGAACCTTAGTGATATGGGCCACATCATCGAGTCTAGTCTTGATGCTGTGACTATCGCTGGTGGAAGCTTTAGAGTTGAAACAGTAGGTTTTTCTTGTGCTCATTCTTTTCTCAATAGACGACTAATGATGTATTCTAGTGGATTCTTCCGTTGATACTTCTTTTGCTTCAACGCCATCGTGATGTTATACGCCTGGCTAGGACAGTTGTTTTGGACCCTCGAGAATTTCAAGCTCACATTCAGTCCCTTATATCTGTGTTCTCGCTCTTTGATGAACGAATTGAAAATCTCGAAGGTTTGTTTTCCATCATGTGGTGATTTATGTTAACCTGTTGCCTGCTTGTAGCGAAATTCCGCCAGTTGCATAGCGATATCGACGCTCAGTTCCATAACTTTTCTTATGGAATGGTATGGTTTGTTTAATAATTGGACGAAAAATGGCTAAAAATGTAAATCAACAGTTCTTTGCTGCTTACAAGAAAAACGAGTTCAGTACTTCTGATCATGCCCTTTTGTCAAAAGTACGTGAATATTGGCGTCCGGACGATTCTTGGAATCGGCCGGGTACCAAACCTGATGTCTCCATCTTGTCGAAGCCGGTGGGAGAATTGTTTGATTCCAATGACCCAGTTCTCGAACCTTCGAACCCACCTCCTGAATACCATGTCCCTCATCCGATGGAAGGTGCCTGGTCCGGCTGGTTCCAACCCAGGGAGGGCGTTCCATACTACATACGTCCACACCGCTGCGTAATTCATCCGATCGTCGACAACAAGCTCGTTGGGAAAGCAGAAGTATTCTGTGGCCGTGTTGATATGACCGGTACTGTTGAGCCACTGGACCCGGAGCCTGGGTCGTCTAGTACGCCGAGTGCCTATCTTAAGATCCACTTTGATTTCATTCCGGAGCAAGGGCGCTATGGACAGCATTGCTGCTGGGGGGTCTATAACGCAGAAAGGGACATCATTGAAGGCACTTATTCTTGGTCCACACCAATTCAACCTTTAGATGTGATAACAACATCCCCTCCAATTGTCCCTGATGACGAATATCTGAACAACTACTCTGTTAATCAGGAAAATTTGGGCTTTGAAACCAATGGCCAAAGTGGAACCGATGCAAACATTCCAGTAGCTGGCGAGACTTTTCAACCATTGCCAGACCCAGTAGTGACCATCACTTCAACCCCATATGTGCCCGAATTAAGCAGTCCAGCATCCAACGACACTGTTGAAATGGACCATACTGCAGGCAACTCAACAGCCTCTACTACACCCAACCAGCCCTGGGTTCCTATTGGACAGGCTGACAATAGAGACTTGGAGTCGATACTAGAGGACGCAACCGGAGAGAATGTCGCCTTGGAACAGGCCCAAGAGGAAACTACACAACCACCCGAAGTTGCACAGACGGTCGATACTGACCTCGATGGGGAAGTCTTTCCGTATTGTCAAAGTGGGCCAACCAGTACACACGACGAACCAACTGAAATTGTCGATGGGCGAAAGGGTGACGGCCGCTTCATACTTACACGCATGCCTGTGCATCTCCTACAATTCCGGTATCTGCTTGACGGATCTGGAACTCCTCCATATTGGCATATCTGGCCACCCGCTCGCAAACGATGGGCTTTTGCCATTGAAGCTGTGCTCGCGGACACACGAATCCGAATGAATTCGGCCAAAGTTTTCAAGGAATCCCTCATCGTGCGCCGTAAATGGATCTATTTTGGCATTCGCTGGTACCTGACGAACCCTGCGCTGGATGCCGGGACGCGTGGGTGGCATCCATATGAGCCCTTAACACGCGAGGAGTGGGAGTCGTATGATCAACTGGAGTCATATGTCCCTCCAACGAACGCGCGGCTCTATGAGTCAATCACAAATTATTTTGCTAGGAGGGAGGTGCACATTGTCCAAGTGTACGTATGACAGACAGGCTTGCATTTTTCAATTCTGTATGTATTGCTTACCATTGATTTCTCCCTAGTGGTCGACTTCCATGTGACGTGTGTAATTGGGAAATCACGTTCGATCGACACCAATGTGTCTATTGTAAGGACGACGACCTGCTGTTGGACTCCAGAGATATAGATGTATGCTACAACTGCATCGACAAGCCTGTTCCATACTGTGAAATTTTTCACAGCAAATCGCATTCTCTACTCCGCTCTCCATATCGGATCCACAAGTACGAATACAAGAACATTATAGCAGAGGCTAGATTTGTATCGGAGCGATGCAAAAGCATGTTCTGTGAACAGGAGGAATGGCGCAATCGGGCGAGCAAAAGCAACGGTCGTAAAAACGGGAAAGGAAAGGGAGCGAGGAATGGCAGACGTTTGGAAGCCAAGCGAGAGCCATTGCCTGAGTTGCTTCCCAGTCTTTGCGCGTGCTGTGCTAAGACAGTCTTGTTGCCTTACTGGGCGTGTGTCGTGTGCTGTAAGGCTGTTTTGCTTTTAATGCCATATCACGACTGATTTTCCCCTTGTAGCACCGTATATTTTCTTCTGTAACAGCTGCAAGCGCAGTGATGCTCTCATTACACACTGGGCTTCTTTCTATCATTCCAGAAGAACGCATCAGATGCTTCGAATATATGATAGCGTCGAGATCAAGGGCTTCCGAGGCAGCGAGGGCAATGATGTAGGGCGTCAACTTGAGGAAATAAACACGACCATCTCGTCGCTCGAGAAAAAGATCAATGAGGAATTAGAGGAAGGCAAGGAGACGAAAGGTGTCGTCGATGAAATGGCAAAGAAGGTTGGGATCAGTTGGACAGATGAATATTCAACGTCATTGGGCGACGCTGAGGGAGAGGAAAGTTTGTCAATATCGTACAAGGCCATCGATGCCGGCGATAACATCAAGGAAGTCGAAGTACCCGTACCCATCAACACAGAAAATACTCCAATGCAGTATGAGCCGCCGCCCAACGCAGTGGGGGTATACCTAGGGCAGAATCCCATCGATATAGGAAGACGACTGGAATTGCTAGAGGCCAAAGTCGAGGCGAAGATAAACTCCTTGGAGGCCAATATGGATGAGAACATGAGCGTCAAGATCAACGCGTTGGAGAAAAAAATGGACACCCTGCTGACTTTGGTTCAAAGTCTCGTCTCATCCTCGCAAGTAGTAGAAAACAGTAATGAGCCTTTACATTGAGTACACATGAAATGCATGTTAATTTTTATGAATTGTGTCGAGAACCCGATCTTGGGTCACCGATGGACGACACGAGTCAAACTTGACCAGTCAGCGTAAAGGTGTCCCAGACTCTGCAATCTTGGTAAAGAATGTCTATATGTGCGCTATTATACCTTTTATTGGGAATTATCATCAGTTCCAGCAGTCTACGGAAAGCATACAACTACTATTTTGCAGAGGTCGACAACTCTTATTACAGTGAGATAAACGCAGAAATTTTTCGTTCCGATATAGCATACTAATTTATCCACAAGACATTGTTGAAAACCTACATCGAAATATAGTTGTTAAATATCCACGTACAAGGCGAAATAAAATGGCGCACCCTTGGATCAAATACATGCAGATTCAATCAATCACTGACCACTCAAGGATCAAACAACCAAAAATTGAAGTGGAATGCAGAAGTCGACGCAAGTCCGATGAGCTGATTCCTGAGAAGCCTTTGTAAAGTATCCCGTGCCCCAGTTTCTGGGTACCAAACAGGGCCGACACTGGCCCTGATGTTCCAGTCAACACGTGCCAAAGATGGTTACCCAGGAGTGAGAAAAACCTTCTCGAAGGAACTCCACTCATCTCCGACGGTAAAAGATTGTGAATTGTATCCCAGGGAAACATATGTTATGGGATTTTCGAGGCAGTTCTGGCCGGCTATTTCTCGAAGCGCGCTAGTAATCCCACATAGCGTATCGGATCGGCAGTCGATGCGAAATGTGATGGCTAAAGCCTTCAGTGTTTCCAAAGATATGAGAACCATAAATTTTATAACTTCGTCAAGTTCACGGGGACAGAACACTGAAGATGTGCATAAATAGTGGTTCACATAGAGCAAAATAACATGAAATGGAGAGAGAACTTACTAGTTAAACGTAAGGATTCAGGCCACGTATGTTGTGGCAAGAGAAGATACGACATCCTCACACTCCTCATATATGCCGAAATCAGTATTGGAGCTCCTCGAATGTCCCAAATCCAAAACTTCCTTGCCGTCTGCTCGTCTCTGTGTCAACATACTCGCAAGATGTTGCACATGATTTGCACTGTCAATGTTGTTGCCAGTTGAATGGGTCCAAAACCAAAAAGGCTGGAATGTTGATAATCTGATTCGGGAGAGAACTCAATGTCAGTAAGACCGGGATGTTTGAGATTGGTGAGTGGAATTACAACAGAAGGATCCAAATATCTTATGTCGTGCAATTTGAAGGTCACAGTAGGGAGGTGTATGAGACGAGTCAAAACACCCATTATCTGAGGGTATGTCCTCCAATCAATTGTACTCTATATGAGAGTGAGAGACATTGCGGGTTTGTGAGCTGGGTAAGCTCAGAGGGTAGACCTGGTAGAAGTGGCGACGGTGAAGGGTCATAAAAACGACGCCACAGAGAGTAGTGTAGTTCCTCGGCAAAATTGATGATTTTAGGTATGTTTTAAATGAGTTCGACGAATAAACTGACTGGAGAGCGTTGGCTGTGATTCTGAGGGAAGGAGTGTAGCTAGATACGACGGAAAATATGCCTCCAGTAAAGAGGAAGAAATCTCTTGCTAACTAGAAAGCATGCCCTCAATCCCTTCGATACCAACTTGCCTAGATAGCGGTGACAGTGGTCATCTTGAGTGACAAGGTTGCTAGTATCTCCATTGGAAGTGAGCAAACCAAAAATTCCATAGAACGCTCAGATGAAGATGTGGCAATTGAAAGAGATAACAAAGCCACAGTTTCTGCGAGTTGTTTGGCAGTTGCTCAAAACCCAATGTTAGGGTCACCAAAGGATGACAACATCGATCCCATGTCCACCACACAAGGACTCTGGAAAACTGCTTCTTCTCTGGGAGTTATGTTCAAGGCGGCGACAAACACAAGATCACTAATATCTATACCTGCTGGTTCCAATATCTTTGCTTTTGGCTCCCCATCCCAGACTAGAAACCCACTTATATCGCGGATCAACTGGCATGTGGAGGAAGGACAAGCCTGGGCAGTCATATCAGGTACTGGAGGCGGAGGCAAAGGTGTTATTTTCAAGGCAAGTGTTCGAGCAATGTGTGTGTATGAACAAATGCTTACCTCCAGGTGACAGTATAGACCCTGTTGGGACATACTAGGCTAGCACCAGCTACTCCCGACGTACAAGGTCAATGGGCAAATGCTGGTGGCCTCTACCCTTTCCTTTCAGCCACGTCGGGCGATCCCTATTCACGCATATCTTATGTTTCATTCCGCCAACGTACAGGAGGCGAATCTGGAGCGTTCTTCGATTACACAGCTCGCTATGGCGCCATGAGAGAGGAAGAAGACAAAATCACATTGAGAGAGACTCTCAGTGCTTCTGCTGGGACGGACAAGCATCCACTTTTCGACCTCTTGACGGAAAAAATTGGATTGAAATCTCTGCTTGACCTTCCGATGATTACGTTGAGCAATGGTCAGACCAGGCGTGCCAGGGTTGTGAAAGCGATTTTGGATCAACCCGAGATTCTATTGCTCAACGAACCTTTAAGTGAGTCCCTTCCTCTTTTTAATGGCTTCACTTTTCCAATCGCATATATCAGCTGGGCTCGACCCTCCTTCGCGAAAGGCCTTGACGGAGACACTGCACCACTTACACAGCCAATGCGCTCCTCGAATCATCATCGGACTCAGGAAGGGCGAAGAAATTCCATATTGGATCACCCATCTCCTAGAGATTGACGGACGTAGCGTCAGAACACGAGCGGCTTCCGATGCAGTAAGCCATACTTCTGCTGCCCCAAACATCACTACCAAGCCTGTTTCAAAAGCAGACGCCTTGACTGGTAAAAATGCCTCTCTTCTCGTCGACATGAAAGGCGTGAATATCACCTACGGCGACCGTAAAGTAAGTACCCCACTTTGTATGCCTTGTTTGCCTCTGACCAACGGTCAATCAGGTTCTCAAGGACATCAATTGGCAAATTAGACAAGGCAAACGTTGGCATCTTCAGGGCCCAAACGGTATAGTAATCCTCTTAATCCGAAAATTCAACTTAACTAAATGAAATTTCAGGTTCAGGAAAGACCACTCTGCTGGCGCTACTAACAGGTGACCACCCACAATCATATACCCAATCCCACCTCCTTCTCCCAACAGTCTCTCCGTCGAATACCACGGCGCAATCTGGCATACCCACGATTGGTCCACGCAAACGCACGCCCACAGCTCACCTCCACCAGCTCATCGGTGTGGTGTCTCCTGAGATGTTTGACGCGTTTCCGCGCCGCCACCCTGGAATGAGTGTTTGGGAGGCCCTAACCACTGGGTTTGACGGTGGATTCGTGCCCTGAACTCGCGGTGTGAGTACAGGGGGCAGAAAAATCGGCAGGGTGGGATGGGTCAATGTTGCCGACGACGAACTTGGCCTGGGCTTCGATCCACCAGAAGAAGAGAAGAAAACACGCATGGCGTCCATCCGGAAATGGAGGGTCCAGTGGTGCTGGGACGTCCTTCGAGCTCTCGGACCAACTTCATGGGCAAACAATGCCTCTCAGGATGCGGCCAACCTCAACTATGGGGATGTAACGCACGATTTCGCGACACAAGCGTTCAGCTCACTCTCTGCTGGCGAGCAGCACCTTGTTCTGCTGATGCGGGCTTTAGTGGGCCAGCCTCCTGTGGTGCTTCTTGACAAAGTCTGGAGCGGTATGGACGACGACATGATCGCGGCAGCTCGACGGTACCTGAGGACAAGTGAAGGGATCAGCGAAGACCAAGCTGTAGTGGTGATCACTCATTGGGAGGATGAAGTTCCTTGGACCGGAGACGAAGTCAAGAAATTCAAGCTAGCCTCGATATAGGCTTTTACGGTACCTATACAGCTCTTATATCTTCACTCTTTGTATTGATGCTTTTACTCGGCGGACCCTGTCATTGTACTTCATTTATACATCGCAAATCGTTCCTTTAGACTGAGAGTCACTGCCTGCTGTCGATCAATAATGGTCACGTGACGCGTGACGCGTGACTCACGTCGAACATTTTTTAGACGACCTTTGAAGTCAACGAGCTTCAAGTTCAAACATTGGAAATGAGGTCACGTGTTGTCATTTTAGTGGCGCGAAAGCTCACTGAGTCAAGCTCGCTGCTCAATCTCTTCTTTGTCGGACCATAGATTCCATCGGAACTATGTGGGGTATCCCTCTTGGCGCTCCTTTGGTAATTGTTCAAATATTTGATAATGATGTGCAAGTGCACGGATACGCCATGCAAAATAAGAATTTGATGTGCTTTGCTCGTGACATGGACATGCAATCTTGATACTGGCTTCAATTTGTCCATAACCCTTCAGACGAAGGTTTGCAAAATTCCTTAAAATCATCAACTGATTTATTTGAGATAATGGTAATGACTTGTGCTTTTTCCTTAGATCAGCTTTGATTTGCAATCACAGGGCTTCCCAATCTTGGATTTTGGCATTTGGTGTCAAAGTTTCATCGAGTTCTTCTTCCCAGGCCTCTTCATCCTCTGTCTTGTGCACATCACTCTCAACACGCCGCTGTCCTTCCCTGCTCTCTCCTCTGCTGTGTACAGGTTCTTCATCTGAGTCATCACTCTCCAGATCTCCTGAGGCCTTTCTTTTCTGTGCCGGACGGTCAAAAAATAGTGGCAGCGGTGTCACAGACTCCTGGCAGATGCGCACACTCAGAGACCTGGATTCATCGAAATGGAGTGGAGGCAGGGTTAGAGATTCTTGCCGTATTTGAACATTGAACTTGAGGACTGGTGCATCTGGGGTTTCCTGCCACACATGGACGCCATCTTCCAATGGCAAAGGAATGTAATTTGCACTGGGACTGATTGGCGGACTGTTGTCCTCCACCTTAATTTTGATCTTGGTGGCTTCTTCCTGAAGACTTGTCTTGGTATGCTGGTGCAAGAGTTCAGAATTTGTGGTTGTAGGTGAGGAGGGGTATGGAGAGGAGTCAGATTGAGGTTCAGCTTGTGTAAATCCAAGGCTTTCAAGTGTCTGTTGGCCTTTCAGCACATGTCTGTAGCGACATCTTGTTTGTTCAGCCTTGCTACCAACATCTGGGCCTTTCTGATAAAATTTTGCCCTTGGTCGAGCTAAAAAAATTGTTTAATATCAAGATTTAAACCTTGTTTTGTTTCACTCTAGACTTAGAGTCACTCACCATGGGCTAATTTGGCAAGGTGCTTCCTTCTCAAGTCATCAGGGATCCAGTCTTCATCTCGAGGATCATCACCTATCTCAATTGCGAGGATCATAAGCTTGACATGTAATCCATCATTTCTCCACTCAGCCTCGCCTGCTTCAATAACCTCATCTTCAACATCACCTTTTTCACCATCTGTGTCCTCATCCTCACTAGCTTCCTCTTCATCCAAATCCTCTTCATCAAGCTCCCAACACAGTTTGTGGCTATCTAATTTGATGTTAACTTCCCATCCTTCATCATTATCTGATTGCTCATCGAGGTTGGCATGGATCACAGGGTGGGGATGGGAAACTGTCTTTGATTGATTTCTAAGGCCGGTAATGTTTCTCTTTGTCTTCTTCTTTGCCATACAATAAGTACCGAGTCATTTATGGCTTAGGAAGTGGGAATTTGGGAATTTTTTTGGAGAGGAACAGCTCGATAAAATCTTACAAAAATCTGGGATCATCCCGCTCTTCAAAAAAAAAAGTGATTCTGCTATTTTTCAAGATTTTACCATTTTTTTTAAGGGTCCGGCCAATATTTTAGGGTATACATTCCTTAATTGGTAATTTAAAGGGGAACAGCTTGATAGGATGAGCTGAAAGTTGGCCAAGAAGCTCCTTAAATGGTATTCTACCAATTCCAATGGTTTTTGGGGCCACTAATAAAAGTTGATTTTTTTTAGTGGAGTTTGATTGTCCGCAACTGTACCCCAGGATGTCGTGCCCACAACATGCTCACATCATTGGGCCAATTCTTTGAGGTTGAGTTGGCTTTGTTATGGCTTTATTGTTGTTATTCATCTTTATTCTACAGTCAGTGGGATTGTGGGCAAAAATACCCTGTTACCAAAGGTGAGTTTTTATCTAATTTATGTGGACTGGCATATGTCTTATCAATTTCAGGTCTCCAAACCATTTAACATCATCACCCTCTCGACATTAGGTTATGCGAGGAGATAACACCATCACTACAGAATACATGGGAGGAAAACTTAACACATTGTGCTCACAGCAACTCTCATCCAAGAATACTCAGGCCATCTTAGATCCACTTCACTCTGATGTTGCTTGCTTTTGTTGAATTAATGGAGGCTCAAGCTGATTTGAAAGTGGGCAAATCATGTTCGGTTTTGGCTCGCTTTAAATGCAAGTGGGGTACATATGTCAATTTCCTTGGGAAAGCATCATATTATAATCCTCACAAGGTTGACATTTGTTTCTCTCAACAGGAACAGAAGAAAGATGAAAAAAACTTGCAAAAAGTGAGGTCTTTACCCTCACCCATATATTCCGGGTGGAGTCCACCAACTCCGGCATGGAGTTGGTGGAGTCCACATGGAGTTTGGTGACTCTTTTTTTGGCAGGTGTACC
>JANCIO010000606.1:0-13320 GCA_027604855.1 Psilocybe subaeruginosa
GTTATTTTGGGCAAAGAAAAGGAGAGGAAGAAGGCCCGCCTCTATCAAAAAGAACAAAGTGTTGAAATATAGTAGGTGCTATGTAGTATTATATCTCTTTCTTTATTGTACATACCCGCAGTCTCTGTACCATCCAGCAATGTTTTTTGGTGTCATCGAATTAAAAACTGCTTCCCAAAGTATCGCATATGGGTCACAGCTTTCTTCACCTGTCAGTTCCCCAAGTACGTAGTCATTATTTCGGCGAAGCCATGCTTTCATTCCAGAGAAGCCCTCTTCGATGGGGTTGAAGTCAGGTGAGTAAGGGGGTAGATAGCGAAGACGCATGCCTCGACCTTCAATCAGTGCACGTAGGTCATCAAAATGGTGTGCGCTGGCATTGTCAAGAACAAGAACAGAATTTTGCTGAGGGTACGGATTCATTTGGTCCAGCAATACCTCAAAATACAAGCGAAACTCATCCGCTGTCCACGACGTTGTGAGAATGTCAATGTGGAGAATTCCGTTGAGCGAGATTGCAGGAAGAATTGAGTATCGTTGACCTCGAACAAAGTAATCATGGCGCCTTGCACGTTTACCCAGTGGTGCCCATCCCATGCTCCGCCGACTGGTCATTCTATTGCAGGCAGACTCGTCCAAGAAAACGAGAGTTTCTGGTGGGTAGTTTTCCCCAATATCAATCTGATACTGTGATCTCTGCTCTTTATTTTGCTCTCGGGCAGGTCATGTAATCTTTACAGTCTTTGGTTACACAAAGTTCAAAATTCAATAGCGCATCTATTATTGCTTACTTTCTTCCTGGTTAATCCACGTTTGTGTAGAGTACGTGTAATTGTGGTTGCATCTACCTCAACATTGTAGGCAGCAGATAACGCATTCTGTAGCTCCGATACCAAGATATCAGGCCTTTGCTCAATAAGACATTCGAGATACTGGGTAACAGTTTGCACCGGTCAGCATGCCATCCGCAAAAAATGGTGTTAGAACATACCAAGACATCCAATGATGTCAACACACGAGGTCTGCCCTTCTCTACACCTAAATTTTGCTTCAACACTGTCCCAGTAGTCTTCCACAGGCCTATAAATCTTCGGATACATCGAGGACTGATTCCTGTGGCAAGAGCAATATTCCTTGTCTTCATTCCTCTGACAAACATTGTTATAACGAGCCTCTTCTGCTCCTCTGATATGTACCGAAAGTTAGACATGATTTATTAGTAACGTAGTAGGAGTTTTGAAAAGAGTGCAAGAACTAGGACTCCGAGTCGACGTTCACTCGACGACGCGGCGGCGGTCATGACTCAGAGGCGCAACGTCCAAATCCGGTTGTTTTGACAAGGCTTTTGCCAAACAGGGGCGGACATCAAAGAAATGGAAACGGCCTACCATTTTGCAGTTAGCTGTAACACGTGCCGAAAGTGAGCCCCTGTATGCAGTCGCGTTGAGCGCCTGCAGACTGCAAATCTTCTGAATAGTAAAGGATGACGGTGTATTTACATTTTCAGTGCACTTTACCACTATCCTGCCAGACATTATCTTTAAATGTAGTGCACAGTAGCATATACAGGTTTCAAAGTGGTCTTGTACGCGAGCATCGCGCAGGTATTAATTCTGCTTTGCGCACATCTGTAACATTAGTTTTGACTTGATAACTTAATCTCAAATTGGTCCATCCACAAACCTGTTGAACCTGTTCCGACTTTCATTTTAAAACTCGAAATTTTGACACGGTATGTATTAAGCATAATGACTGTTTCAATCCTGATTCCATCCTTAGCAAGGCAGTTATATGAGTACCTGGCCTGGAGGAACGACTCCGGTCTCCATCGGGATCGCCAGTCACCAAGACACGAAAATTGTATAAGTTCTGGTATGAACTTGATATCCGAAAGTACCTCACCATATCAGATATAGCACTCCAGTCAATCTTAAACACAGGACGCTTTTCAACACCTTTGTCACTCCCTTCGCTTCTCCTCACCACGCTTTCTGTGTCCGCACAAGGGGCAACTTATTTGTGCATACGGAGGCACAGACCGCACATGCAGCGTTGGGAATTCCGTGCCATGCGATGGAGGTTGTCATGCTTTCGGGGGCAGCCATTCGCTGAAGGTAAAGGATAATTTAAATCGACCAAGTTGAGCTTTATACTAACGTACTGTTCCTAATATATCCGGAGGAAGAATTCACTGCATTATACTATACAAGCAAGACAACTTCAATCATCTAGTACCACCAAATTGATGAAACTCAAGTCAGGGACATGTGGGCGCGTTAATACAGGAGGCCTAATCAGTTGTAGATACTAAATTTTGTAGGGACGCATAGCTGGTCCAATTTTAACGCAGTACTATGGAATTTTATGACACTGCGTGTGATGCGGCGGGTTACCAGATGGCTACTGAACTGAGAACCAGCTATGCGCGTTGTGAGTTAACGCGCCAATTGTTTACCACGTGACCGCGCCTTTAATTACTCGTCCCTACTTGTCCCGACAAGTGCAGTTATGCACCGCCCGTAACCTCGGTCCTCCGCAACTTTCCCCGTGGCACCTGATACAGTGATAATGTCGGATCGAAGCTCTCTCAATGTTCATCCCTTCAGATTAAACCTTGATCTGGGGGACTATGTCCGGATGCCTACTCAACGACGACATATGGTACCACATTCTGAGGTACCTATCCTCCGAAGATTTGCAGCGAGCCAATAGTTGCCATCATGTTCTCTTTGAAGGATGGATGAGATCTCGCTATACTTCTGTCAAATTTACGAGTCGAGATAAAGCGATAAGGCTCCTGGAACATCTCTGGTAAGCCTCTTGACAGCTTTGCGTCACGATCGTTGATACAAATATGAATGTCGTCACAGCAATCCCTATGTTGCTGCTTATGTCAAGAAAGTCGAAATTCGCCCTTGGCTGGTCCAATCTCCGAATCCTAACGAGAGCTCTAATGCACGATTATCTCATATCCTCCAGCCATACCACACCAGAAAACGTGCAAAAGAGCGCCTCCATAGACGAGTGAACGAAGATGTATCTAAGGTAAACGCCGCATTCAAGCAGATGGAAAACGTGGAGGAGTATAACATTGACTGGGACAACTCCTTTCGCTATCACCCCGAGCTTTACGCGGCGTGTTTAATTTCAGGTCTGGATGCCTGGTCCGAAGGCTTGGTCAAACTGACCGTCAAGGTCCCACCAGCGATGCTCAACTCATTCGCTCGAATAAATCTTCCCAAGCTGGAATCATTCCACTTTCAATTCAGCACCGGGTCTCTTACATTCAAGGAAATTAATGTGACACACGACGGGTTTATAGTGTTCCTCAATAACTTAAAGGACTCCTTGCAATCTCTTGCATTTTCCTCCACTCACTCCTCGCAGGACTTGGACTTGAGTCGCATTTTCCGCAAAATGGGTAGTTTCCCTTCACTTTCCAAGGTCGCCCTCTCCATCCCTGCCGATGGAAGCCACCTATCAGATCCTGCAACGTTCGTGCGATTTTTGGAGAAACATCGTCCGACGTTAGAAGAAATCAACCTGTTGTCCAGTCAGATCCCCTGCCCCGACAAGCCGGACAATTATGGAGCCATCATTGACTGGAGAAACAGAATTTCGGGATCTGTGCTTAGCACAGCTCGTGGGTTTGACTCGTCGCTGCAACGTTTACCCTCGCCTTTCGATGTACTTGGTCGATTCATGAACCAGCATCATTTAACGCTGAAGAAAATGAACTTGTTCTCCACACGAACTACTTCTCTCAACAAGGCTTGTGACAACAACTACACCAATTGGATCCAAAGAGTCGCTGGGTCTATATGTGCGCCTTTCCCTCTACTTCGCGCCATCGCCATTTCCCTGTGTCCTCCGGGCGCTCCTTTGGAAAATCTGGTCAGATTCATTGGCATGCATAGCTCGACCCTCGATTTCGTAGCATTAAGCGACTGTACTCTTTCCCATAATGATGTTGTATCGCTCTTTCAGTTCTCCGCCACCGAAACAGGCCCTCCCGTACGCATCGCCAATCTTCAACTTCCAGTCGAAGATCTGTCTTCCGATCTCCTTGTCGATCTGGCATTTTTGTTGCCTAACTTGAAGACTCTCCAAATAGACTGCAACAAAGTATCAAACTCAGATTCGACCTCGCAATCAGATGTAGTGGGTGTTTCTTGATTGGCCCATAAATATCAAACGCTAACTATACTGTTTCCGCAAGTCGGATATAATGATCGACCTCTTTGCAAATGATACGTTGAGGTCTGGCTGGGGACTTCAGCATCTGAAGATCCTCATACCTGACGGCTCTCCCGGGGGTGTACAAACTCTAACGATTGATCTATCTGAAGGAGCTCCCGACCACTCATTCGCACGCCCCCACAGTCTATTAAAGAGCAGTTCTGTCTCCTCGTTATCGTCGTTCGCTACAGCAAAGGATACTATGCTGTCGCTCGCGTCACGATCGGTATCGACTGGGATACATTCAATGGTGTCGGATATATCAGTATACTCTGCCGCGTCCTCGCGGACGAACGAGACCGATTACGGACGGTTTTATAGACGGATGGCGCTATCCCAGGCCTCGATTGAATGCGACGGAAAAAGCTGGCGCTCGCCGGATCATAATGATGCACGGCGGACTAGCTGGAACGCTCGTGTCGCAGTTGATTAGACGTGAAATGAAGTGTGTTCTGTTAGTGGTAAGTCTGGTCTACATGCATTTACATATCTTATGACTGAGAGAAAGAAGCACCCAGTAAATCGCAAATGATGTTTATCTCAACGAGTACTGTTGTGTGAGGGACTATGAATACACGACCTTGAGTTTGTGCGTTTGGGCTATTTACGCAAATACTTTTTTACTGCCAGGCGGCCTTGATGATGTCCGCTGCGCGTTCCGCAATAATATACACGGACGCTTGCGTATGCGCACACGGCACGAATGGCTGAAGGATAATATGAAGGTGATCAGGTTTTCTGACTCAGAACATACCACAACAACCAGAGCTTCTCACCATAATTGACGCATCTGCAATTCTCAGTCCAGAAGCTCTTTTCAAGAGCAAATCAGGATTGACCACTCCCCAATTCGCGTCCCTCTTCGACATAGACGCCGTCCCGACGGGGTGCTCAGCCGACAGAGCTGTATTGCGAATGAAGTCGTCCAAGAGGGCATCTGTGGTGGCGTTTGCGATGTCGCCTGTGGGACCGATAAGGACGTCTTTCCATGCCGGTGCTGAGACGAATCGGCGGAATGCTTTGATCGTCTCGCGGCCGGTGAAGAGGTCGAACTCGGATTCAAAATATGCTGGATTGATGAGCGGCGAATCAAAAGGGTTGTTGTTCTTCAACTTCAAGAATCCACCTGTAAATGCGTCGTTAGCCTCTCATTTCAGAGTATCGCATAGCATGCAGTATCTTAGATCGTACGGGAGTTTGGGCTGACTATCGTCCCAACACCAGAGATTACGCTGGGACTTCCCTAAGCATAAGTAGTAAGACTGTCAAGGATACCATGTTTGAGGACATTAGGGCAGCTTACTGCCAGAATTATTTCCCAGTGGGCGGAGTTGGTCCCTGAAGAAGGATCATCAAACTTCTGGAAGATGGGTGAACTATTGGGCAGACGGCCCCAGACGATGTGATCGGCACGATTTAAGTTGACCAATGGCCCTGTTCTGTTCGCATTCCAAAGTGCAAAGGAATCTGCCTGTAGTGTTGGATCTGTCGAGAGACTACAACATAAACATAGAATTCCTCAGCACGCTATGCATTCGTCAAACTATAATATGGCCGACAGAAATTTACGTACTTGGCCCACGGGTCGATGTCGTTTGGTATATTAAGTTCAAACGCAGGGAAGAAAAGTGGCTGGTCCGTAAAATTCTTTCCGACACTTGGCAGATCAAGCACAGATGGGATGTTAATTGCTGCCAGGTCCTTTTTGTCACCGATTCCAGAATGAAGAAGGATGTGAGGTGTGCCGACTGTCCCACATGAAAGAATAACCTCTTTCTTAGCTGTTAGTAAGGCTCTGGGGCTGGTGATATCTGTTGAAGATATTACTGTTAGAAGGTCCCCGGAAATAGTGTAGAAAAGAAGTAATCTATACCAAATCCCGACGTCAGTTCCACTGTGCGCAACGTAAGGCCATTCGATCCTTTTGTCTTCAAAATACGTGTCACCCGTGTGTTCAAAAGTATATGCAAATTCGGTCTGGCTTGGAATTGAGGAGCTAAATATGATGTGGCTGCGCTACTCCTGGTTCCACCGCCAGAGGTTGATTGTAGCCAGCCTAGAGGATAATATCTATCGTTTCAGCGTTACAGACACTGAACAGAGGGAGAACACTCTTCGGATATTAATACCAACCTGTTCCCAATGGACTCCCAGAATTCATGTCCACATTAAATTCGAAGTCGCCATTTAGCTCGTTGGCAGCCTGTAGAACTCTGGAGTCAACAGCGGGGTTGAGGATACCAGGCAAAGATGTCTTGATGAAACCATTGAAGCCATGAAATCTTGGATCGAATTGACCAGCTGTGTTATGGTTGTCCACTGGAGCTACCCATTTCTCATTCTATAGTCGAATTTATTAATATCACTGTTCAATTGCTAAACGACATCAGTATATGCTTACCTTATAGATATATGGAAGAAGGCGACTCCATGACCATCCCGGTTCTCCAGTTACTTGAGCGAAGCGATCAAAATCAGAAGAAGATCCACGAGTGTAAACCATGCCGTCTTTCAGACAGAGGAGTAAGTTGAAATATATCCTGAGAAATAGAGGTGGCATGACTTACTAACGGAGCTGCTTCCTCCCAGTATGAAGCCCCTTTGGAGGCCAATAACTCGTCCATTAAGCCCCGCCTGAGGCGTGGTGGTAAAATTCCAATCAAACGGAGTATTCGCAAGATTGAATGCAAAACCGGGGACAATCGAATTGATGACTCCGTCGTTGCTAGCAATAAAATAAATAAGCCCGTAGAAATTGACGGAAAATATTGACCTGGGACCTGCTTCGATCAATAACACCTCGAAGCTTGAAATTTCTGTTAGTCTATTTGCTAAAACGGAGCCCGAAGTGCCACCTGGGTAAAACGGTGTTAGGCTGTTAACATTTCATCGTCACAGAACGGACGGTGAACTGACCCCCAACAATAATGAAGTCAAATGTGACATTTGGGAGTCCAGAAAGCTGCTGATAAACCGAACAAAGAGCACCAGAGATAAATGGAAGTATAAAGATCCCAGAAAACATGCTGACTGGGTGGTTGAAGCTTCAGAGTAAGAAACCACGCACGTTATTTAATGAGGCTCAGAGATATAGTATGTATACAGATCATCGGAGCCGCACTATCAACCATGAACGCATAAATAAGCTGATGATTCGATCGTGATTTGTACAACAATGGGCGTCATGATTTGGTCAGAAATAAAGATGATTATCAACATACTCATTGGACAGCTTCCAGAAGTCAATTCAATTGAGATAGGCGTTGTCTCGGTGGTTTCTACTGAAATGAATGCACATAATATAGTCCCATAGGGGTAACAGCTCGGAGACTCCATGAAGTTGGATTTCGAAGAGTATAGAGGTAGATCAATGAGTTTTAGATCTTTAACTTCAACCAGAGCTTCCGTATAGCAATTGACTATCGAACTACAGGGAGAACGCAGGACAACACTCATATTACGCGACCGACGCGGATGCTGACTTGTCCAATCGCGCTTCGATATTTGTGGCGCATCATGGACTCTACTAAGAATATATTCTAATTCTAGATATTCGTTCACTGGTTGCATATTTCCCATACGAGCTGAAGTCGAACATATGGCACTGACAATTTAAGTCGGTGATTGAAGACGGGAGAACACCTTTAAGTGCAGAATGAAACAGAGAGTCGTTCGTGTTACTGTTACAATAGTTCAGTATTCTTGAGCTTGAAAATGACGTGAACGCAAGCCAAACACCGCTGCAAACTCTTCGTTCCGGCCAATATACCTCGGCGCCCATTAGCATCGGTAGTAGCCAAACAAGTAATTGGTATCAAAAACGGTTGTTTCCAAGGGCTCTTTCTATTCTCGAAGGGGGAATACATGGAGAACGCTCTGAACACACGGCAAATCAAGGGAGAAAATAATGTTGTCATCTGAAGGGTCAGAAATACCATCCCTGCACAAGTCAGAAAGAACTCAGAAAAGTGTTCATGGCAAGTTGAACTACTTACTCGTCCAAGACATGTGCGAAGACTCGTTGAATTGCCTGTCTTTATACAATGAGCACAAATTAGATGGCGGTCTATGAGACCTGCTCGCTTGAGGTCCTCCTGTTTGTTCAAGGGATTTCGGCTTCTTCGTCTTCGAATACGACAAGCTCCATCGTCGAGCAACGAGTCTTATAGCCACCGCCCCACAATCTCCCGTCATGTATCTTGTTTTGAAATTGATGACGCTATTATATAGATATAGATGAACTATTACTGCTAACGAAAGACGCAAGAGAAGAGAAACGCACCACCGTGGACCACCTCATTACAAGCCGACCAGAGGATTGATCATTGCCAGCGACACATTCACAGATCGGATCTACCGCATCCATCTCATCAATAGTTGTAGTATGAGGATTAAGCCCACACATTGTGACGAGACTGGTCAGAAGTTTTTGGCCTGCTAGATCGAATTTTGCACATCCAAATCCGGGCCATGGAGTCTGGTCGGTGACATTCATGGCTCAACTCGAATATTTTCATTGGCACCAACTAGAGCCATAATATGTGCGTAGTGTACTAAACTGTGTTTTTACGTGTCGTCACAATCAAAAGACGCGTAGCGCGATATTCCCTGTTCAACCACGGATAATCATATTGCGAAGCGTTCGAAAGTAGAGAAGCGTCCTTCAAGGATGTATTTTATCCCCAAACACAGAAATCAAATATCTCACACGTACTAACACTGCGTTTGGGTACATAAATATAGGCACAGAACCGAGGACGAAGCAGGCGACCGTAATCAAACGAAGACAACTTTTTACATACATATACGCGAAAAAATACTAGTACATTGAAATAAAACTTGTGACAGCTGGATGGAAAGTCTTTGCGTCTCAGGATAATTAGGTTCAAGGTTTCCTTAGGACCGCTGGGATTTTAATGAGTATAGTAGGAATGCAACTCAGGGTTAATGTTCAAGCTGCTTGCAGTGGATGATGACGATCGACTAAGATCACCGGAGGGTATCTTCTGAACATGAACCTGTGGGTGTAACACGGCCTGCCTGACCAGATCTATTGCATGGTTGATTCGTTTCGTGTTGTCATCAAGGCCAGTACGCCTCCTGAGGAATATTAACAATAAGACCGAGCAATACAGAAATGTGGCACACATACCCAATCTCGTCCAACGAAAATGCATCAAGATCATAATTAGAAATGAATCGCTGAACGATTTCGGTGCCAAAGTACCCAGTACGTTGGACGTGCAGCTTTAAGTCTTGCAAATCATCTTCCAGATCATGATGTATGCCACGATGCTGGGAATTGTTCAGTTTGGCAGGCTTGTGAGAAAACCGCGATGATACAACAGTGTTGCCAGAGGATGGTGTCGATACCTCCCCGGAGATCCAAGCAAAGCCTGGGTTCATGTTCGATGCGCTAGCACGAGGGATGTATTCAGGTAGAGATCGGTGGGAGGATGAAGACGATAAAGGCGGAGGCAAATCTGGGAGGTTGAATTGGTTCTCCAAGTTGTTCACGATGTGGTGTAAGGATAAAGAAGGCCTTCGCAACATAGTATACTTCTTTCCTTGCCCGTGAGTCGAGTCTTCAAGCATTAGAATGTCTGTGTTGTCGTGGCCATTTGTACTACTAGTTTGGAAGCTTGAAGCCACGAGATGCTGTTCCATGAGACGCTGAAGGTTTTCCATCTGAGTCTTCAGATTGTCGTGGTCGTTACGCAAAGCGTGCAAATCATTTTTTGTCTGAGAAACAAACTGCCGGTCTTGAGCATCCTCAAGGCGTGTGCGGAGTTCGACAATCTCCTGTTCCTGACTATAGACCGTTTGACGCAATTCTTGGCCTTCTTCGAAAATTTTCGTCGCTGCTGCTTTGGATTCACGAACCGGGGCCCTAAGGGGACGTGGACCGCGAACATGTTGTTTGGGATTGGAATTTAGCTCCGCGGCCTTAAGGGGACGTGGGCCACGAACATATTGTTTGGGATTGGAATTCAGCTCCACGGCCCTAAGGGGACGTGGACTGCGAACGTGTTGTTTGGGCATAGAATTCAGCTCCGTGATAGTCCTCTTCATGTCCGCAACCAGTTCCAATAAGGACGTGATCTGTCTGCTCTGCGATTCCACCGTACTCCACAATCCTTCGGGCTCATTGTCGATCTTGATCGACGCTTCCTGAACTTCCTTCGATATCACTTGCCGTTCAAGGAGATCCGCTTTAATCAAATCTACAAGCTTGTCTGCTTCGTGACAATCATCCTCTTTTCTCGTCAAGTGGTCTTGCAGGATTTCTTGTTGAAACTTAAGTTGCCTGTTTTCTTGTTGAAGATTATTAATGTCACGTAGATATTCGTTTGGCACTTCCGTTTGATTAAGCGCAGTTACCTCAAACCCTGAGGATGGCCGTCTGACTTTTTCTTTGAGTACAACCACCCCGAGCCGAGAGGTTAGCCTTCCGACCTTGCCTTTGAGTTTGGGCAGAAAACCATCATGACGCGAAGTAGCAGAAAAAGGCCAAGTAGAACGGAAGGTCGAAGAGTGCCACTCCGGTGTTACTGCAGGGGCTTCGGGATATTCGCTCAAGCCGGGCGTCCGGGTAGTTGGCAACGAGCGAGAGAAATTTCCGGTAGGATGCTCAAGAGAAAATGAGTGGGTATCAGCATCACGAACTTCCTGTGATACCACTTGCTGCTCAGTGAGATCCGATGTGACTATGTTCCCAAGCAACTCGGCGTTACGATACTGTTCTTCTTTTCTCGCTAAGGAATCTTGCAGATTTTCCCTCTGACATTTAAGTTTCCCGCTGAATTCTTGACGAAAAGCATGAATGTCCTGTGGGGTTGGTCGCTTGACTTTCTTTTTGAGCCCGAGACGCGCCGTTAGTCGTTTGACTTTTCTTTGGATTTTCGGCAGAAAACCATTGTCAAGGGCAGTAGAAGGTGCGGACCATAGACAAGCCGATGGTGTTGGACGGATGGGCGATAAGTCAGGAAAAGGCTGAGGGAAAGAGGATATCGAGGGGCACCACCCCTGCGTGACTGTAGGGGGTTCATGATACTCGCTCAAGGCAGATGTCTGAGATGTTGGCGGCGAATAAGGAGGTAGGTTTCCGGTAAGGGCTTCGGCAGAAAACAAGCGGGTATCGGAAGATGATTGAGATGATTCTCTTCCTAGTAATTCTTTTGCCACCCGCCGCCTAAGGAGCTGGTTGAATAATGTCATTCTGGTAGGGGTCACTTTACATTTATATCCAACATCTGATTGGCGCCTTCGATTTTGTATTCAGTGCGTTGCATATAACTTAACGGCCCATATTAAACACATACCAGATAGCAGAGATTTCTGTCGGTTCGATTCTGTATTCAGTCGAGAACTTGAGTGTCATACTCGCAATGAGCTGTCCGTGCATTTCGACATCTTCCAAGAGCTCCTGTATATCAAAGTCGACATTTTCCGAGAGAGCAATATCGCCTGCTTGTCGGACTGGATCGGAATCTTCCTCCTGGGTCAAGTGATCACTGCCAATATGAACATCGTCCAAAACTATACAGTCCTCGGGAGGTACGGATGAAGGTACGGAGGATATCAAGGAGCTGTGAAGGCTTCTCACAATATGCATGCCTACAGCGAAACCTTTGAAATCAATTAGACCATCTTTCACATCAAGAAGTTGTCTAAAAGTGGGATGCATTAATTAGATATAATTGGAATAAAGAAATTATTCGTTGACGAACAAGATTTTGTGGTAAATCTCGAAAGAAAGATCGGGCATCAAGCCAATGTAAGCCTCAGCCACTTGGCGTCCTGAGTAAGAGGAATCAGATACCAAAATATATGCCTGTTTATCTAGAGGAAAACAGACTCTGGAGAAATCCATTGGCAGGCTCGCATTCCAAAAACCTTTGCTTCATCCTCTCCACATCATCAGAGGTCATGGAAGGAAATGGGGGATCAAGTTAGCGAACTACTACATCTGGAATCCCCTTTAACTTAGGCAGAGAACCCTCTGAAAGGATATAAGAACGAGAAAACTGACATCGTTAAGAAACGCTTACCTTTCTCCAACAAAGTTTCGTCTAGATTCTCCCCTGCCTGAACCCAGCCTGCAAGTCGGATAACGACAGCCAGCCCTTCTTTTGATAACTTCCCACTACCATCCCTATCCGCGATCGACCATATATCCCGAAGTTGTTTAAACGATATCCCGCTTTGCTTGAAAATACCAATCGCTGTATCCACGCTCAGAGTGTCGGACCGGTTCCAACTGCCTGTGTTCGTTTCCAACAGGCGACTAGCAAGAAAAAGTTCATTCGAAGAGGGCACAAAATGTTGCATGAGAGTTGGGGTTGTCGTTCACAGTATGCCTACAACAAGATATGAGATTTGGATATTGGGCACACCATACCACAAAACATGCACAGGAATATCTTCAGTCGATGGCTATGCATACTTGTCAGATGTCATGCGCAAGTCACGCAAGCTGTCCTTGCCCCGGATAAGGCCTTGTCCAGTATCAGAGAGGTTGAATAGGGCGCTGCGCTGCACAAGTGGGGGCATTTGAAGAATTGAGTAAGGTTCAGGTAAGACCTAAGATAGGGCCAGTACTGACTTGGGAGGTCATCCGCTTTGGGTCACCGAAAGTATTATGTAATACCATATCCTCGGTCCTATCTGACCTTCGTCGTGCGCCATGTATGGTGGATTTTGTCTGCTGAGGGATCGTGCTCTGACCATTCCTGGATCAATTGGCCGGAATATCACTCTGGGTCACCCAGACTTGGGTGTCAATGTCCTCTCAGGCCACAACAATTGGAACCTCGCCTGCATATACGGCAAGTTCGGTGCATTCGGCGGCCATCCACGGCTTGGCTCTCTCAAAGGGTCCAGCAGATTTTTCTTAGGAGATCTTGCATAGAGGCAGATATGAGGTCTATGGTGTAGGTGGATCAGATTGTCATTTCGTTACGCATCTGCAATGGATCTCGTGACCGCGAAGTGTCAATACTGCTGTCAGGGTTCCTTTTATTTACTTCTATTTTGATCTCATGATTATCTTTTATCTTTTATCTTATCATTTGTCTTTTA
>JANCIO010000607.1:0-13307 GCA_027604855.1 Psilocybe subaeruginosa
GAATTAATCCCACAGGCTGCACCAAAAATGACTGCCTGCGGGATTCGAACCCCAGAATGGATGTAGCCGCTGGACACCCAAACCCACTACACTATTTGGTCATGACATACACGTGTAACCGCGGGATATAGTCAATACCTAAAATTTAGGAAGGGCACATTTTGCTCGGAGCGGCATCGGGGCGGGATCGGGCGGACACACTTTCCGTACCTATCACACTATTTGGCACAAATTCTGTCAATTTTTTTGCTGCGCAGCAATTCCATTTGGACCACAAACAAATCTCCGGCGGCGGGAATTATTTCCGAACTCCGGGGCGGGTCCGGTAAACAGTGCAGTGCAGGGAATATACCCTAGCCAGCCAGCCAGACGTGGTACATTCAAGGTAATTACTGAATCATATCTTATGGTACAGTGTAAATTCCCATTTAGGGATAAATAGCATTCAGCGGCTCAGAGGAATTACTGAACCCATATAATATGCAACACTGTAATTGCCCTTTCTACCATATGGTATGTTACAATGGTACATATCTAGCTGCTCTAGTCATTCTAGCGCACGATACGAGAGACAACAACGACAATGAGATTCAAATGAGGTTCAAATGTTGTGATGTAGTTATACGTATAAGTCGAAAATACTTAATACGAAAGAGCTTTCAGCATGCTATAAAATTGCTTTGTATCTAGCATAGAGGCCTAAAAGTATACTAATAAGACGTGTAACAACTGGGTATCAAGTTCCCATCAAGATTCAAATTTATGGGTTGTAGGTTCATGGATTGTGTGTATGTGAAAAACGTTTCACATATGCGTGTATGTGTGTGTGTTTTTATTGTTATTTTATTTTTGTTCCTTCTATTTTTCTCCCTTATCTCTGTTTTCTTTGTTTTGGTTGCATTCCTTCCTAACAGCCACGTGTTTTTCCCTCGGGTCTTCAGATGACAGCCACATAGAGGAGTTTTGTAAACTGTACCATCACTAGGCGAAACTGTACTGCTGCAGACAGATACCAGTAGACCGATCGTGATGAATACGAGAATACACTTGATCATATGAGGACTTTGTCGTCGCAAGGGATACAACCTCCGCAGGTACTTGACGGTTGGAGGGAGGTCATCTAGCGATTATCTATGAAGGTTGCGCAGTATAAGCAGGAAGATCGACGTACCCCGCTCCCCAGTGAACTGGGAAGGGAGAGGTCATTTAATCTGTGAACTTTGAAGCGAACCCAGGAAGATCGGCGTGACCCGGTCATCTCTCAACCACACTGCGTCGGAGTGTCCGCCGAGGTTTTGGGACCATGACAGATGCCGGCACTATATACAAGTCAGCCACAAAGTCGACCGGCGAGAGCACACAAAATACCAAGATAGCGGCCAGCATCCAAGGTAGATGGACTACGATATTGGTCATGTGTTGACTCAGCGTTTCATTTTGGGTGACTATATGCGTGTATGATTATCTTTGAAGGTGATTGAAGACAACGATTACTTACTGCAATCATAACACCCATGGGTGATGGCAAGTTGTAGGCCCATCGTTGAAGAATGGTGTCGTCGTACAAAGATGAGCAATGTATGGACGGGCGTTGACTATGTCATGGATAATGGCAAGCTCTGGCGACAACGTTTAACGGTTTCGGCTCATCAAAGGGTAGATGGCCATCGATTAAATGTTTGAGTGACTAGTGCATCAGTAAATTATGGAAAATCCTATGAAGCGTTATGAACCCCAAAAATGCATTGTAGAGGGTCATCTGCATTATGAACTAGTCATCATATTATAGGCCGACTCACGATGCATTATATTGTAAGAAGTTGCTAGGTTTTAAAAATATTCCAGACGTGATTTCATGAGTTTGTCATATTGATACTGGAATATTATGGAACTGATACCATCCCTTTGCATGATGATAGAATAGCTGCAATATTATCATTAATTATCTACAAGGTATCAGATTCTCCGGTACTCACAATGCATCGCAAGCTGGGCAGCTGTTTGTGTCCGGTTATCATATTGCAGGCGACTCACAACACCCTATATTGCAAGAAGTTGCTAGGTTCAGAAAATATTCTAGACATGATGTCATGAGTTTGTCATAGTGATGCTGGATTATTATGAAACTGATACCGTCCCTCTGCATAATGACAGAGTAGCTGCAATATTATCATCAATTGTCAACAAGGTATCAGATTATTGGAGATTGACAATGGATCACAGCCCAAGCCAGTGTCTGTGAGCTGGACACCATATGACCAAGAGATTTCAATGCTGGAGCTTCCTGTTGTCAATCGTTGACAAGATATCAGATTCTCGGAGGCTCATAATAGATTGCAAACCAAGCCTGCATCTACGAGCTGGATACCATATGATCAAGATATTCCAATGCCAGAGCTCCCTGTTGTCATCAGGCCAACTAGCTATGATTTGAGACCAAAACCCGTTCTGATTATCGACTGTGATACTTAGGTTTTCATATCAAGAAAGGTAAATAAATAAATGTATTCTGAGCAGACATATATAGCTACTATATAAACTGCAAGTACTAAAAACAGGTGATGCCCACCACTGGCCCTCCTATCAGGGAATATCCTCTTTTATATCACTGCCCAATGACATCGACAATGTAATACTCCACTTCTTTTGTCATAACCCAGGCCCCGAGAGTTGTTGAAAGCACCAGCGAGCTTGAGAATGCAGAACATCAATACAGCGGCATGAGCACCATTGGACCTGGTATGATCTTGCAGACAATACAGTTGCAAGCCATTGTCTCGGTCTGGAATTGGAATGATTCAAATCCATTGCTGCATAAAAGATAAATTTCCAAAAAAGCTCGGTATGAAATATGACGGACTCACCCTTACAAGCTATGGAGTGAGAAAGATGGAAGCAAGCGCATACTCTCGTTGACAATCTTTGCGAATAATCAGAACATTAACACTTGGATATAGTCCAATCTCACTCACCCATCTGGTTTCCGGACGAAATTTGGTGGGATTAATTTCTGCTTGGGGGACATGCTTTCGGAGACACCTAAAAACTAGTGCTTTGATGAATCGGGGATGTGGTATTATTGTTGTCAGGTAAAAGAGAACTCACTTGTTGTCAAATCCACTTTTCCTGGAGGCCAAGAATCTTGTCAACAATTGGAACTGCCTACCTTCGAAACACGATCAATAAGACGTTGTGTGGAGAAGAGCCCAGCAATCACCTAGTTTGCCTGGGCTGGTGTCGACGATGACCAGCTGGGTGCTTTAGGGGTCCGAGCAAGTTATTAAGATGGAATAATTATGCGAGTTGGTGGAGGTGCTATTGTGGGCGAGTAGAATTAATTGGGGGGCTAGAGAGTAGGAGTACCTTGTTTATATCTTCATGGTTGTGGAGCCACCACACGTTCACGCGCTCTAAACAAAATAAAAATGATGAGATAGTGGAGCCTGGCAAATCAGCAGTGGAGCGACTGCGCTCAGGCCCCACTTGTTGCTTAGTTACTTGAGCGGGCCTCCACCTGCATTGGTCTCCACCAAGACAGGGTAAAGGCACCGTGATCTAGAAATTCTAGAAAGGCGCACACACAGTTAGCCAGACGAGAGCACGAGCGTCCCTTCTGGAGTCAAATTCTTCGAAGAGAGGAAAATGAATTTGGAATAGGTGCTAGTTCAATTTGAGTCAACGAAGCCCGGAAAGTCCAAAGAATGGCAAAAGTCGATACTGTAAACTAGCAGTAAGCTTGGCAGGAAAAATAGATAGCTAATAAGAGAAAACTTACAATTACGTGTTCGATGTTTTGGCCCAGTCCTGTTCATACAGCCACAGATGGTGAATGTATAATCATCTGCTTCGTGTATAGTTTTCTCTTCCCCAATAAACAATAGTAAGCGACTTACACGGTATTTAATGTGCTACAGTGAAAAATCACCAGCGTTGGGCAAGGCGCAAAGCCATTCGTGTGTCGTAGTTCTGTCAAGCACTTGCTCCAGATGCGATTGAACTTGCAATATCCTATATACTCGGCTCAGAACTTCCTCGAAAACCTCATCGTCATCTTGAGGGTGATTCACGACGAGAAGGCATGCGAACTACATTAGTCAATGGAATTATCCGGGGTCAACGCGTGATGGACGCAAAAAAAGCGAGACATGAACGGACCTAGGGATTGTTCTTCCTGGGCATCATCGCCCTCCAATCTCTCGTGATCCACCGCTGTCTCCAGGTCAAATGAATATCGAAGTGCAGCGGGAACCCTTCTGGAATCAGACGGATCAGCGACGTTGGTTTGGGCTCGAATAGAAGACATATGCAATTCATGGTGAGTTGACGGCAATTCTGAGTGATGGATTCGTTAGCAAACATGTTCTCTGTGGGTTTCTGACCGCCGCTTGGATGATGCCAACCCAAAGGGCCAGTGCTTCGCTGAGCAACACGACGCCAAACCGTGCATCTGCACTGATTGTTTAGAGACATTGTTTACAGTATTTCAGGTTTTCATAGTCGTTTAATGTTGCTTCATTTGGCTCTAATGGCCCACTACAATTCTTTATATACTAACTTACAAGACGTAAAATGACTCACGAGACTTGATGGACGATGAGCGAGAATACGATAGACGGTGGTGGTGGTTCAGAAGAGAGAGGAAAGGCGTGTGAAAGTTAAAACCGATGGAGGAAGTCGCGCAGAATCGAGGATCCTCGGGTAAGTCATAACCAGTTACCCGAGGGTCCCAAATTCGGTGCAACTTCATCCCCCGATTATCACTTTCACATGCCCTTCCTCTCTCTTCTATACCGCCAATATCTTTCGCCACCCTCTTCGCTCGCCACTTCTAGAATTAGCTATGCTGAAAAATAGCAGTTTGATTACTTGTAAATAGTAAATTCGGAACGTATGGTCATTCATTAATGAAAAATGTAAGCAAGGAAGAACGACAAGCCAGCTGGTTCACGATTTGAAATACAAACTGCAGAACCATCTTCTGGTTCGTAGTAATCCTCAAAAGATATGACAGAAATATCAGCTCCGATTCCACTATGTGGGTGAACAGGGACATTCTGCTTTGACAATTGCAGGTGATTGTCCGCGGCGGCCATTCCAATATCGTCCTGGTCGCAGAGCTTATGTTACTAGATGCTCACATGAGCTCACGGCAAAGTCAAAGCATAACTTCTCTCTTGAAACGTGCCATTAGTCTGGGATCACACAAAAACTACTAGTATATGTAATGCCAATTCTAATGTTAATTAGGAGTATCAATGTGTCTTACAATTAACCAAGAGTTTATTGAACACATCATTTCCGTCGAATATCACACCTGGTACCTTGAATACACTGCTCAAAGACGCTCGACAACAGAATGACGCCGCGAGGCACCATGCTTATACACGTGTTCAAAAGGTATACCCCATAACTATCTAGGACATGTTTAAAAGTAACTATAAACCATCTCTATAATAGCCCGCGTAATTCCAATCTGAAGGTTATTCCGAGCATGGGAAACAACCAGCGGTGAATTTTTAATCAGGCCATCTACTTTGTTTGATAAACTGCACGTTTCAGCCACCCAAAATGCGGCCATAATCCTCAAATGGCCGCCGAACATCGACTTCAAAGTAACTAATGACTAAAGAACGATTCTACACTTCTCTCTCTCATTCCTGGCATTGAAATTGTCCGGTTTAAATGGCAGGTATATTCATCGTTTGTAAATTGACAATGGAGAGTATTTTTAAAATAAAGATATAGACAGAGAGCAGGTGAAATACGAAATGTGTTAAGTTCAAGCAACCCATAGAATCAAGATGGGCCCCATTACCTTCGACGTAGTAGACATTCCCTCGAACCTCCTCATGTTCGCCCCCAGTCACAAAGGTATTCCCCGCTTGGTCTTGGGTCCATGGGACAGTCTTGCCTAGACGACAGTGTCAGAATGCTATGGATCAGTCAATAAACCACTGACCAATATACGTGTTCCGAGTCCGGATGTAAGCGTTGTCTTCAACGATATTGAACGTCCCCGGGCCTCCACTGATGAACACATTCCTCTCAAGAGGGACTTCGAAAACAAAAATGTAAGTGATATGCCGCATATAACAATCTGGAGTAACTCCGGCGCATGTGCATAGGCTCGGAAGTATGGTACGCATGAACCTCTTCAAAAGTCCTACAAAATCTCAAACCCCGAACGTCGAATTTAGGTGACAAACGACTAACCTATACCTCTCTGGAAAACTAGTAAACCACCGGAAATAAGATTCGTGGTTGAGGTGAAAGGCGAGGTTAAAAAAAGTGGCGAGGGTTAGGGATGAGATGTTTTGGCAGGAGTTGTTGAGAGGCGAAGATAGTAAGTCGCGTCTTCTCGTGGTCACGGGCATATATCGCTTCCAACACAATAGGCACCCGTCATTAGGCGGCGATACGCGAGGCTGTGATCCTGCCTGTTCGATGCATTCCGGACCGGTCGAATTAGGCTGTATCACATGAATAGACAATAGTTCTGTCGCTCTTATGGCGTACTGGTTCATGGCCCGGGGCACTAAAGGATAATATTAACTTAAATCGATTATCCTCCCTCCCATATGGAAGCCAACAGCGAAATAGACAAGTCAAGCAACGGGGCATCACAAATAATAACACAGTTTCTACCGAAAATCAACCTGCGTTTAGCCTGTAACATACTACCTATATTGTATATATGTTCAATTTCTAGCTTCCTCTCTTTCGTGGCCTCATGGGTAATCACATGGTTACTTTTGTTCTGAATAACAACAACAAAAAATCACGTTGAGTAAGATACTGCAAGCTGGGACATGCTAAGAAATACGGTGAACGTTGGCTTCAAGACACTAACAAGCATATGATCGTTAGAGTACATAGAGGTCCGACATAGGCTCTGTCTCAAGCGAGGTAATCGGAAACAAAACAAAACAGGACACTAACGACTGGAAAGTACAGTGGAGACGGGTATACACAAATATATATACAAATATTTTGAATAATCGTCAAAAGACGAGCGTAGGTCAATCAGCTTCCTCGTGCTCGAGCGCTGCACGTTGTGCCTTGAGTGCTTTGCGTGACGCTGAAGTGTTCGATTGATGATGATGAGCAGCGGATGGGAAGATTTTCCTATCGTGGTCATTGTTTAATCTAATGTTCTTTGAGAGAAAATGGAACACTCACTTCGACCACCAGTTGAGTAAATCTTGGGCACGTTTCTTCGCCGCGGGCCCAGGAGCATCCTCAAAGAAATCGACGACATAGTTATACAGTCCCCGGTAGTCAAATCCCTGATAAACTGGAAGCCATGCGTCCGCAGTTTGCAAGTTGAAATGGAGCTGATAATCACGGATTAACATAGAGGGACATAGGACACGTAAACGCATACCTGCACGGCAGCATATGCGATAGTTCGGGGGGTGGCCTTGTCGTTTAGACTGAGCTTTGACGCCACATTGCGGTGCACAGAGCTTTTGCCGGATGAGGTCTTCCGTGACTTGGTTGGAGGCATATTCTCGGCGTCGTTTTCCTCGTCCAAAGTACCCCCTGCAGAAGAGGGCGATGTGAATATTGCTTTATAGACCTGTAAAAACACTCAGCCGAAATGCAAACTGAAAAGCAAGAGAAAACAAACACACATTGACAAGGAGAGCACTTTGCAGATACCCAGATTCCAGCTGTTTCACGTCTGGTGTGTGTTTTGCATAAAAACATCTCGAGTGATAGCTGGAAAGCCAGTCGAACCCCTCGTCATGTGCACGTAGCTTAGCACGAGTACTGTAAACGGAGATGAGGTTTACTTGGTTGGGTTGAGTGATTGACTACTCACACAATGTTGTCCCAATCAAACTCTGCAGGACATAAGAGTCGTCCTGTCGTGTCGTGCGCGATTCCCCTATTCTTGCAGCAGTTGATATCCAACAGTGGAGAAGGGTTGGGGTTGGCCTTGTTCAACCAATTTGCGATGCATGCACGAATCCAAGACAAGTCGTCACTACGGGCGCCGTTGGCACCATGCTGAAGCTAATGCTGATTCAGTAAGTGGATACACCAATGTCTAAGATGATGTTACTCACCGCTGCGTAAAACTCGCTGAGCTCTTCGGGTGACCCCTCGTCAATTTTCTTCAAGAAGTTGGGGACGAGGCGGCTGAGTTCTTGGACGGCCGTGTGGCTGCGTTCCCAGCTGGGCACCGATCACCTGTCAACCAAGCAAAACAAACAGGCATGGAGAACATACTCGCACTTCATCTCCTCAGCTGCATCCTCGTTGAGCCCATCGAGTTCGTCATTCAGAGCTATGTCCTCAGGGTCTAGTAAGTAAGTCAAGTGTTTGTCTGAATCGGACACCAAGTGTTTGAGATCTCCGCAGATAAAGATCGACTTGCGTATACCGCGTCCAAGGCGGGTGACAGAGATTGTGTTTCTGACAAGTAACGGATTGTTAAGTAGGTAGATTGATTTTAAAGACCAGTTAAATTTATTTACTGAAACTTCCGTTTAGATGACTTGTCGGTATTCATAGTTTCTTTGAGCTTGTCGTATCGTCATTTCCATACAGCGTCGGTGACTTGTTCCTCTGACCCATCCGGGCCAGGTGTACGAGTATCACTGGCAGGAGAGGAAGGGCGAGGCCGGGTGGAAGGCCCAGTATGCACAGGGGAAGTAGGCATGAAGGCAAGAAGTGGGGGAATTGAACGACAAGGAGTATTTTGTTGCTCACTTTAAATATGATAGAGTATATCTTGATGTTCAACTTAAAAAATCAGCGTAGACCGTTTTGCCTGTAACTCCAATGTTCGACGGTGTATACAAGTCGGTTTTGACGTCAATGATGCAACGACGGCCCCACTCGTATATACCTCGCGACGGTGGCAGATCAAGGGTCAAAGCAGGGTTTGTATTAATGACGCCGTATGCAGTTGGCGCCCGTGTTTGAAGTTCCTTGTCCCGTCTGTCAGATATGTTTGCTGGGCTTATTAGAGCATACTTACAGATCGTAGACAATCTAAGTTTCTGCCTCTCCAGGTCCATGAGTTTTTGTTGGGCTTTCAAGAGTGGTGTTAGAGCTCAGGTCATCATAAATTTTATAACAATCTCTATGTTCAAAACTTCAAAAGCACCTTATTGGGCTGGTAAGGGACCAAATGACGAAATGTCCTGTGGTTACTACTTTGTCATATGTCAATATATAGCTGTAAAATTGACATTTTGAACAAACCTCAACCACCACATCGCACCTCACTGAATGGGTCTTGTTGCTATCCGCTCAACAGACTAGAAGAGATCGTCATCCTACTCCACTGCTGCGCAGACCATCGCCAAACCTATAAAGAGTCAATATGGTGAGTGAGTGACCCAAAATAAACACTCGACGCATTGCTGTTACCCTCTACGGTGACCAAATTACCCAAGCTCAAGCCGCGTCCAACGAATTGGATTCTATCACTGAAGAAGAGACCGACTTCCCAACTGTTACAGTTAGAGACAGCTCGCGCATCGACGGCCCTTCTACCGTTGTTCCTTCTACTGTTTTCCCTTCATTCGTCGTACCCCGTCCGAATCCTCCTCGGGCAACTGTAACTGCCATGTCGAACAAGAAATCTTCCAGTTCTCAGCCAAACGTAGGACTTGGAAGGTCCAACATCCTTAATAGGATGGATGCGATCGCAAAGACAAAAGATACGAAGGTAGTTCCATATCTCACTCACGTGTGGCCACACTAATGATGGGTGCGAATGCCAGGGTAAACGCTCTTTTTCATCCGAGTTGGTAAAACCCCATGACTCTGCGGCCCAAGACTCTGACAAAGAACATCAGAAGAAGAAGCAGCGTATTGATCGCCGTGTCAACGACACTAAGCACTGGATCCAATACGAGGTGGCAGGAATAGCGGACACCCTCGAAGTCATAGGTGCACAAGTGAGGCGGGATAGTCGGAACCTTAACGATACATTGGCAAAGGAGGAACTCAAGATCGCGGAGATCAAGGCAAGCATTGGAGAGATCACGGACGAGATTGAGGTTATTAAGATGCACATGGAGGAAATCGCCGATGAAGCAAAGGAGGAGAGGAAAGACATTAGCAATGTGCTGGAAGACATTATGGAGGAAATCCGAGGACTTGAAAGAGATGATTGAATTTGTACATACCAAATCTGATCAAAGCCATTAACTCGTACATATTGTCCATGTCAAACGACTATTTTCTGTACTTTTTTCTGAATCTACACCCTATTTATGCCATCTTTTCAATGCCACACCAAAACATCACCGTAAGGAACACTATGGTATCGTGTGAGTTTTATCTTCGTTAGAATAACTGGAGAAACCTACCAGGTTGGCGAGTTCGCTGCAGATCTCAGAATGCTTGAATTTGTCACCAAGGTCTTTTGTATGCATTTCCGCCAACAACGCTGCATGGCGCGCCACGGTTGGGGATCTTCTAACGGAGCCAGGATCATAAATACTGGATGATATGGCGCGCAAGGAAAGCAGCTTAATGCTATAAGTTGACGCGCTGCTGGGCAACAGCGGCAAGTATTGATCCCCACCGGTCTCAAATCTAGGGGGCTGCAGGGCGGTTAGATATCACCATAAATGAAAAGCGTACGAAAGCCTTTACCCAAAAACCCAATGAGAGCGACAGAAAGAGTTCTGCCGGTTTCGCCACAAGTACATCCCTTTCCCATGAAGTCCAAGATCACTAAGGGACTTCTCAGGACTACCAAGTTTGCCTTCCGTCTTGCTGAGTTCGTATGAAAATTCAATCAGCAATTTTCCGTATCAATGATTTTTATGTGAGCTTAAGAGTAAGTGGCTTTTCCTCCTTATCCAACATGTACTTACCCTGATAACTTCTACCCTCCCTTCCCATCCCTCAATCCCTAACGTTATTTTTGTCTGGGTCCGATTTATATCTGAAGGGTTATCAGTTATAAGTTATAAGTTTTGAGACTTGTTGGTATGTACCTACGGATCGCAAGGTCTACCTCGTATGTTCTTTCCCTCTCGAACTCCGGGTGTCTTCATGTTTTCAAGAATAGCACTAACGATTAGAGCGTTCTACTGTTTTCTTTTTCTTTTTCGGTAAACTAACACTAAGGTGACTTGTAGTTACCCTTTACTTACATTCTTAATAAAGAACGTTCTTTAAGAATTTTTTATCTACAACTGGTTTAAATGCTATACTAACAATATATAGAATGGTTACTACAAGAACTGGTGAGCGAGGATGGAGGTGGACGATGATAGTGATAAGAAAGAGAGAGCAAAGGCGTGTGAAAGTCACAGTCGAGGGAGGAAGTCGCACGGAATCGAGGATCCTCGGGTAACTAATAACTGGTTACCCGAGGATCCTCGATTCGGCGTAACATCCTTCCTCGGTTTCGACTTTCACACGCCTTTCCCCTTTCTTCAGAACCGTCACCATCGTCAAACGCGCTCTCCAGGTGCTTTCCCTCATCGTCCACCATACCTCGTAAGTCATTTTCTCTCGTAATTAGTCAGTATATAGAGTAGTCAGGGCTCTTCATAAAAAAATAAAATGAGATTGGACGTATGTAATGCAATCCAATAGCAAAAAACAAAAAAACAAAAACGTCATACCCGACACGATGCACATGTTGGCGTCGGTGCTTCAGGGGGCCTTGGTGCCGTGGTTCTCGTTGGGGCAGCGTTCTCCAATATACTGAAGACAATGTATGCTGACGAACCCCTCGCAGGGAATTACCCTCAAGATACTATGAATTGTGTGGGTTCCTATACGATCGTCCAGCGACTTCGCTCATCTGCCTAATCCCAGGAGGTTCCAACTGCAATTCGACGTTATCTTGATCTGGAGGCAGCGGTGGACGACGAGGGATCTGAGGGCTACGATGACGAGGAACACGACACGCTAGGTTCGTTATTGTCTCGCCTTTTTTTCGCGTCCTTGATGCGTCGACTTCCTTTCAACAGATGACTTCATTGACAATGAGGACATTCCTCAAGGAGGGTCGAGTTTCCTACCCCGCCCATCATGGGATTCCCTTCAAGAAGACGACAATGAATTCGAAAACGATTTGGAGCGAATAAACGGCCTGTTTCGAGCTCGGTCAACTGAGGAGGCGCGGGAGGGGAGGGCTGTGACAACTACAACTCATGAGTTGATCAGTGTCCTGCCTTGCGAATCAGACTTCCCACTGTGGCGCGTTAAATGTTGAGTAAGTCTCTAAATCCTGTTTGTTACCCCCCCAAAAAAAATTGTTCATTGAGCGCAATCGTCACAGATCAGCGCTGAGGAGCACGCCCTCCTATTTTTACTGGAGCATGCCACCACCATACATGAAGTATGCTCTGCATTTGTATGCGAGCTTATGCGGGGCTGGGTTTATTTGGAGTGCACGAAGAACCGGGACCTCGTATTCTTGCTTGAAAGGACACCGGGAATTGTTCAAAGCCGACAAGGTCTTCAATGGAGCAATATCCCATTTTCGGATTGGACCAATACATTGAGCATGAAACCCTCTGGCACAGTCGCTCAACAAGGAAAATGGGTGCGGGTGCGGAATGGAACATATGGAGGAGATGTTGGTGTGGTAATTGGGACGTATTCCTGGGGAGTCGACGTTCTGCTAGTTCCGCGCCTAAGGGCACCCGATTCACGTTCACCGACGCCGGAACCTCTTCAAACCCCATTGATGGCAGAACCTCCTCAAACTTCATCGGCCCTGAAACCTTCCCAAACTTCATCGACCCCAGAACTTCCTCAAACTTCCTCTATGCCGCAACCTCCCTCAACTTCGTTAAAGAGGAAGCGAACTTTATCGACGCCAGAACCTCAAAAAAAGAGGAAGCGACCTCCACCTGCCGCTCAAGCGTTGTTTGATCTGCACTCAAACTTGGTCAAGAAAATCAGTCGCACCGGTTCCAAACCCAAACGACAACGAGATGGTGTTTATGCCTTCGCCGGATCGTCTTTTGAACACGGCCTTATTCGCAAGACATACCAGCTTCATTCGGTTTCCTCCGCCACAAGTATTCCTTTAGAAGTCCTACATTTGTATTCATCTGCCGAACATCCGTTTCTCGTCAACATTGCCATTCCTCGCCCTCTAGAATGGATCTTTGAAACAGGTGAAGCGGTCCTTATCCGCTCCTCTAAAAAACAGGGTGTCGTACATGTAGTTGGAATTGACGGCGTTGAGGTCGATTTGGCCAATTTTGAAGGCCGTACCCTGGTCCCTTGGGGAGATACAGTGACTCAAAAAACTGTCCGGATGTTTTTGAAATTGAACTTAAATTGACTATAATGTCATGTAATCCTTATGA